>JASKGO010003686.1:0-14062 GCA_030556065.1 Holobus sp. GC000080 | reverse complement strand
TTATTTAGGCAACTCCTTTAACCCCTTGATTCCCATGCAATTGACTTTGCGCCATTTGATAGTACAGGGTATTCGTTTTTCAGCTTAGGGCATTTATTTTGGGAGAACTAAAGCACATAGGCGATTTTTTCTTTTTTCTTTCATAATTATTCCCAATGCCCCACTTACTTAAAATATTTTCAGCCCTTGAACACTTCCGGTTATACCGGAAGTTGATATCAACTTTGATATTTTAAACGATACACCCCAATTTTTATATCATATTTGGATTCGCTTTTTAAAATAAAAACGATTTTGTAAAAAAAAAGTTTTTTTCTATTTGGTCTACTTTTCAAGGTATTGCCGAAATCCGGTTACTTTTGTAAAATTCTTTGTCTTAATAAAATAATCATATCTTTTACATTTTTACATTGATAGTTGATTAAATAAAAAGTAAAACAAACGAAATTCATTAAAACAATAAAAAAAATAAGTTATTTTTTTATTAGTTAACTTTCTTCATTAATCTTCAGACAATGAAATGTGTTAAACATAGAAAAAAATCTAAATAAATATAATTGTTAAACTTTTCTACCGTGTGTGCCAAATGAGAGTATACATAGGGATTTTACATGTACTTTTTTTTACACGTATTTCCCTATGTATACAGGGTATTCGTTTTTAAGCTTAGGGCATTTGTTTTGGGAGAACTATAGCACATAGGCCATTTTTTCTTTTTAATCAATGTAAACTAACTATTTAATCAATGTAAACTAACTAATTAAGTCAAACTAATTCCTAAAATGTATGTGCATAGTTTAGAAATTTAAAATACCCAAAATGTGAATAATAGTAAATTTACGCATTTCGAGCAAGTAATTATAAACTTTACAATCTAAAAAAAAAGCTTCAGGATAATATCAAACAGTGTCAGGCCCCATGCTGTGTCATTATTTCTATTTCGACCCGTTGCGTTCTATCAGTTTTAATCTTAGGGAAAGGCTCACATAGTGATTATACGCAATATCTCTCATTGGAGCCTAACCCTTTAGGTCCCCCCGAGGTGTCATGTCCTCCGACATGAAATATTATTATCGAATATATTGTGCGTCAACAAGGGCGATTTGTTAATTAATTAACCACCACTGCTTTAATAACTGTCGCCAATAGAACTAATTAATATTTGAGCATTAATACATCGCAACGCAAATAGGCTTAGCAACGAAAGCCATATGCAAATTGTATCACACCCCGAACCGAAAATGATAAAAATAAAAACAAACATACCCTACATATACGAAGTGCGAAGAACAAAACACATAGAATATGTTGATAAGCTAGTGATTTACGTGCGTAATAAACATTTTTAGCGATAACTCGACAAAAAAGAAAATTAACACTACATCTTCATTACAGAAATTTATTTATATGAGCCAGTAAATTACTCTAATAAATTTCCGCCCAAAAAATATGCAAATTCAATGGCGATGTGTGTGAGTGCATCCGTAACCATTGCGTGCGCTCTCCATCTGATAAAACATTAAAAAACACCGAAAACGAACGTTCATCATGTGCAAGTCAAAATAACGCTAGGGTTTTTCCAAAAGAGCGCAAGAGGAACGAGTAATGGATGTAAGAGAAGCACTTTGCGTCCCTGCCTGACGCGTGTCATTTAGTGAAGACTATTGGAGTTTATAACCGAAACAAATGCGAGGCTATTGTGAACGGTAATAGCGGCATATTGCAACCCCTCACAGTATCAATACACATTCTAATGACGACAACAGCTTACGTTTCACACCGTCAACAATGGTCCTGTGATTGCCGCAGGATAATCCTGGATTACTACCACGATTGACAGGATTCGTGGTGTAACGTACATACAAGCCTCCCTTTCTTTACAAACATACCACACTACATCCACTATAAGTATAGCCGCTGGATGTTTGTTGCACGTTGTATTTTTGTGTGTTTTCCAACAACATCATTTTCTTTCCGACGACTTTTTCAATATCGTAACGGTGCCCTTTAAATGCATTTAATTGCTTCGTGGAAAAGTAACGCATAATGTAATTTCCGAGCGGCGGCTTGTTTTTGTTTAATCTATTTTCAGTCGTAACATTGGATATCGAGACTTGCGGTAGTAAAATAAGGTGCTCTAAGTGTCCAAGTAAAATATAACATGAGTGTCCCCAAGGACTTTAACCGAGCCCCGGACAGACGCCTATTTTACTATCAACCCGAGATATGTGATCGCGCTTTTCAATAACTCTAAAAGGCAGAACTCTGACGCTTACCCAAAGTGAATGATAGCATATTGTGCAGTGGCGTATCATATGGGAAAAGTACTAAATGCAAATATGTAACATTCACTTTTTTTGCTTCTTATTTTCAGAAAAGATATTTGATAAAAGATCAATACAAATAATTATTTGTAATGATATTTGCTTTGTTTAAGTATCAAAGTTTTATTTTTTCATTATTTGTATTAAAATACTGTTTATGGTTAGAAATAGAGACAAACTTAACCTAAACTAACCAAAAACTTGCACCTTGTAAGAAATAAAGTTAAATTTTTCGATTTTCTTATTGATTTTTATTATAAAGGTATACCTAAAATTATGATTAAGATATTATATTATTTACATTAAAAAAGAATGCATTTTTTTAATCATAAGTTGAAAATAATTTTTTATTTACAAATTGAGAAGTATATCCTAAATGAACAATTAAAAAGAAAATTTTCAAATTACATTAAAAATTGAGTAATATCCCTAAAAAATATATTGAACGAAAATTTAAAGCTAAAATATTTTGGAATAAAAATATTTGCACGCCACTGATCAATGTCATATAAAGCACACGCCGGTATAATACTGATGATTGAAAGACATCAAGACAGGGCAAAAGCTTGATGAGATGCACAAGATTCATTATTTTATGAATTTCGTTCCATATTTTATGTGCTTGTCCCAATGGACGAATTACTTTATATAGGTTGTACCGATATTACCATATTTTACTAGCGATTTGTGCATAGCGAAGAGCTCAGAAGAGGCACAGTAAAAGCAAATTTGCTTTCCGATTCGATTGGCGAACCTAACAACAACAAAAAACTAAGCGACGCTAAGGGAAACATCCGTACTTTATGCGGCCAAAAGGCAAACGATGTAAAAATATTGAGACAAAATATATCCAACCGCAGAATCACAAGAACAACATTTATTGACACATTTATTATATTAATTTGGTTGGTGATATTATACCGCTTTAAATTGAAATTTTTTTTGTTCCGGCGCCTTCACTTGTGTTATAACTATTGTTTGTGTTTAATCTATCTTATAATTCTTTAATCCAGTAATTTTAAAATTAGAAATTATTAAATTTAAAATGATCGCCAGCTCATTTAAATAAATATTACAAAAGTTGTATGATGGTACCCCGGCGCCTTCACTTTGGCTTAAATGCTTAAATGTAAATTTAATAGTTATTACAATATTACAAAAACTTAAACAAAAAAGTAATGAATTTTATACCTAATGAATAAGTTAAAATGTTACTAAAGTTTATAATTATTGAAAACTGAACGTAGTAAAAACATATGAATGGTCGAATTGGAAAAAATAAATATTAAGAGCAAATAGAGAAAATAAAATTATTTACTTAGGAAAGAACGATAAAGGGAGAGCAATAAAAAGTGAACGAAGAGAAATAAATACGAGTCCTTTAGATATTCTTGAGTACCTCATCAAAAATCCAAAAGTCGATTCGCGATATCCTTCCAGTTACAACTGGGAGTAGACAATTTTCTAATCTATAAGGTACCTCTCTACCACCCCACACCCAGCGCCGCCACCGCCGCCGCCCTATTCCCAAGCCTGTCATCTACCTTCATGACATATTCAGAGCAGATAAACCTATATCACTCTATCTCAATAACATACAAAACGTTCTTAAGAATTTTACATCGAGATGAAATTACAGAGGCCGCACTCGTATTCCGTTACTTCCACTTCGATATATGACAAAAACGCGATTTGCCTTATTGCCGCCGCATCGACGGCCCCGACAGCTGCCGATAATAAGAAACGCGCGAAAGAAAAAAAAATATGGCAAGCGACGCCATCGATAAATGTATTTTTTATTAAACACTCTCGGGTGACCTGCAGCTTGTAGCTATTTAACTACTTTTACAACGTACCGAAAGATATGACATATTTCGAGCGAGAATTTTTTTCCCAGCCAAACCCACGAGGGATGAATTGTCCGAGTCGATTCGGTAAACAGCAATATTTTTGATAGCGTAAATAATTTATCGCGCCAGAATCCAACGTAGGAGTATTGCCAGGTACAAACACAGCGAGATGTAGAGTTATAGTAAATAAAAGAAAAAAAAAATAGTAGCGAGGCGATAAAAAAAATGTTTTATGACAAATCCAGTCTGGTCGGGATAAATTTACCTAGGCGTATGTGCAAAGGGACATATTTTATGTGGCACATGCATTAGTATGGAGCACGTTTTGCCGCCGCCGCTTTAAATTATTTTAATAATACATGATTTCGCCTCATGCAAATCTGAAGGTGCACCGTTTGTCTTTGCGTACGGGATTTTCGCATATGTGCGCGCCCTTATTCGTGTCTCCGCTACTGATGCTGCTTCTACCGCTGCTACCATTGCTACTGGCTGCACCCACCTAGGCGACGAATTAGCTAAGTGCCAACCCTGAATATTTCAACGCTGGGAAGTTTTCCGAAAGAATTTACGAATTTCCGGTCCGAGCCAGCCACCAGTAATAATCGGACACAAGAGTGTGCCAACCGCTTTTGCAAGTATCCGAAAAGATTCCACCCTGGCGACCCGTTATTGCGATACATCCCAGCGGAGAATGTCGAGTTTCCTAAAGGTTTCCTCCACCGTCCGACAATAACCTCTCTACTTGTTTTCTTTATTAATTGCTCTCACATTTCCCCACTGCAAATGTACTGTCTTCACCTTTGTGTATTTTTTATTAAATTGTCCGTAATGAATTTAAATTTTCATTAACGATACATTTGAAATTGTTAAGCTGTGTTATTCAGTCAGATCTCATTTTGACAATTACTAACATTACAAAAGTAATAGTATATTGCTAATTTTAAAATTAAAATAATGTTAAAGTAACTTAAATTTCAATATTACTAAAAATAGAAATATTTTTTTTTTACTACATCAACAGAAAAATTATAATGACTAGCCAGTAGTGAAAACCGGCGCCTTCACATCAACATATTACATTTAAAAAGAAACTAAAAAATCTTTTGCGAAAAAAACATACAGATTCAAATATAAAATTATTTCTTTCAAATGTTGTTTTTGCGAAAATTTTTCTTTACTTTTTAGCAATTAGTATGTCAAAAATCACTTTTGAGAAGTATGGAAAATAATTTTACTGTCAATGTTCTCCTTTATTTTGTTAAAACTTTAAACTAATTGTGCGAGGCTAAGTATATTTTACAGAAATTTCCAATTTTTGTATTTTATTTTGATTCATTTTAATGCTACTTACATTGATTTTACGTTAAATCCAATATGCCAAACCTATTTGTTTTTAGGATTTATAAGTGAAAAATTCAAAGAGTAAAAAAATATTCATTTAAACTAAAGAATTCTATGTTTTAAAGATATATTCCCTATTTTATTTTAAAATTTAATATGAAATTTTTAAATGCTTATATTTTATACCACTTGTAATTAACAATTTTTAATTGTTGTCCTCCACATAAAAAAAAAAACGAATGATAATTGGCTACGGATCTTTGGAAACACGTTACCTACTCATAGTAGCCGAATGAGCGCATTTTTGTTGTCTTGAAGGCTCTGTCCAGGACAACGAAAGCTTTAAGACATCAAAAAGCTTAGGGATTGAAATATAAGGCACAAAAGAAGTCAATGCAAATTTTTCGATCCAAAATTGTTAATTTTACCTCTCTTCTTGGCAATATAATTTAATTAATAAATTATAAATTAAAATTAATTTCATGATAACTTTCGTTTCTATAAACTGAATGTGATTTTCTGTACAAAATTAAAAAAAAAAGAAGATTTGAAAACGTTATTGAAATTAACATCAAAAGGATAATAAAAACTAAATACTCAAAAAATAGCATACTAAGATCAGAAAATAATGGTCTGAAATCATTAATATTGTATAAGAACAATTTGAAGATTTCCTTCCTTGGCGCATATTTCCTTTAAAGTATGCAAAAAGGAATTTCCGGATGCGAAACGCTCAGACGACATTTCTGAATTATTGCCGCATAATCCAGCCTAGATATGGCCACATATTTATAAGGTCGACACTTTGTCATGGCTGAAGTTTAGATTGGATTTTATAATATATAATACCCTGAGAAGCGCCGCCCCTGAAGCCCGCTTCATCGCCTATAAACCTACGAAACACTCTATCTGAAAATCTTAATAAAAAAAAATTATTTACCTTCACTCGAAGCTTCGAAAAATTACGTTATGTAGAAACAGCAGCGAAGTAAAATTTAATTACCGCCATATCAAATTTCAGCAGAACGTAATTCCTGCTGTTGTTGTTGCTCACTTCTCTGGAGACATTTTGCATACACATTCAAAAAGGAGCCAATTTAAAGAGTCTCGCTGCGAGAGGAAGACAGAGGTCGAAGATATATAACAATGCAACGAAAGTTTCTTTCACTTGTTTGTAACTAAATTACTGCGCTCTAGTCTAAGTGGCGTTTAATTAATCACCAAGAGGAGAACGTATTGGTGATGGCGTTTCAGGAAATAATCGAGTTAAAAACGATTAGGGGCGCTTATTAATCGATTAATGCGTGTTTCTATTAATTATTACGGATTAGCGTGAATAATTCCAACTGGTATTGCAACTGTTTGTAAAGAACAATTGAAACTATCATTAAATTTGCTAATTGCATCTGTGCCACATAGCAAATAGGAAATTAATCTGATGTTATTATTAAATAACAGTTGCACGTTTAAAAAAGAGTTTCTAGTTTTTGAATAATAAATTATTGGAACTTCCGATGGATTTTTTTAAAATTCTATATTAAATTATACAGTGTGATAAGGAAAAATGGCTCAATTCTTTCATTTCTTTACTTTCCAACCAATTTTTATGAAAATTCACGCATTTGAGTCAATGATACGTCGCAATAAAACTAAAAAAATTAACGACCAATAAGATTTTAAACTTAAAATTGTCCTAAGAATCAAAAAGTGAAAATAAATAAGGGTTATTTTCACTTTTTTATTCTTAAATTTTAAGTCTAAAATCTTATCAAAATTGATTTTTACATCAATCAATTAATAATTATGTATTACATAAATGAGCAACTTTTTCTATAAAAATTGATTGGTAAATAAAGAAAGGAAAGCCCCTTCTAGTTCACAATCTGTAAAAGGTTTGATTAAAAAGTTTTCGTACCTGGGTTACAATCTTTAAAATAATCAATTAAATCAATTATATTTTTTTCAATGAATTTTACTATTGAAGGTTAAAGATATATAGGGAATTTAAGAAGAAAATAAATACATGATTCTTATCACAAAAAGATTTTAAAAATAAAATAAAAAGTGCTAAAATAATTCGTCAAATAGAAAGCTGAATTTTTCGACATAGTTTCATTTATATTTTTACTATCCAATTAGCATTAAAAAGTGAATTTCTACTCTTGTTTCAAAATCAGTGAAGTTATGGTGAGGAAAGTATAACTCTCCTTCCTCCAGAGAAAAACAGAGTAAGTACAATTTACTAGTCATTTCATTAAGAAATTAAATGCTAACCTCTAGTGGTAAATGATTTTTCACCTCATGGGTATTGTTTACTGAGCCGTAGGCGAGAAACTGCCCCTTTGGTCAACACTTTTGCATTTTGAGCCCTTAGCTAAAAAATAGCTATTAAATTAAATTAAGTAAACTCTATAGTGAAAAATCCGTATTTTGACTAATTTTCATTAATTCATTATAAATAGCCGTTTTCTTGAAAAAGTCAATTAATTTTTCAGTATTTTTCCCGAACGAGGTAACATATCCAAATTTTGTTAATATTTAACCAAATATCCCTCTTCATCATTAGCCAAGATGATGCAATACCAAAAAATTATCAAATATTTTAAACGAAATATGTAACAAAGAAAATATTTGATGAAATAGTACAAAACAATTATAAAATTCAAATGGACAATAATCAAAAATTCATTAACCAAAAAAATAATAATTTGCATATCTTTTTAGGTAATTTAATTTGGTAATTACTTAAAAGAAAGGAAGATAATGCAATCAAACAATGCATGCATTTTCAATAAAAGTCAATAATCGCATCTCGTACAGTACTAAATACAACCCTTAGCCCTAACTGATGGTTTATCGACGCAAAATTTATGCAATGGCTGAATGCAATTTGCAGAGAATGTACATGGTAGAATTCCCATTTATCAGGAGCTGTTTATGAAGCTAGTTATTCGACTGAGGTATTCGACCCGTTCGCTCATCTGGCACACCCTCAATGGCCCTCTCGAAAATGGGATTTCTCCTTCACTTGCACACTCGGCTCGTCATCATCATCATAGATAGACATAGACGCACGCGATGAAGAAGAGCCACCAAAGCTCCGGACCAAAGCGAACGCAAATCAATTCGAAAAATTCATACATAATACGCAAGTTGAATGCAATCGAAAATATCATAGAGACACTGGAAATTAATCTAGCCGGTGGTAATTTATAGAGTTATGCCTTAACTAATGCGGAATGTACCCTTGCAGGCAGCTGTCGGTGGTATTAGTACACCACTGCGTATGTAGAGAGCGAGTGATTAACTACACTTCCGCAGAGGCAGTGTGAAATCAGTCCGCCAAATTAAATCCGGCCTCAGATTATTACATACCTCAGTGACTGTTCATAAATATCGCGTTGACCTCCCCCATTTTGGCCCACCCGTACCCTATCGCTCTCCGTTAGCCGTTTCGTTGAGCATTTTTTTGCTATATTTTCATGCCGACTACAGCGCTTTAAGAATGCATCTTTTTAATGAAATGCTCATTGGAAATTTAATTTCCTCCTAATTGGCACACACGTGTTTGCCGGCCGTTTATTTAGCAAACTAATCACGTAATGAATCAATCGTAACTTGAAACCAATCAGTTAATAATCCTTCGGCGCGGAAAGACAAACAACAACAGCGCTGCATTGATGTAGATATAAACTACAGCGTGGAGGGAATCTCCTAATTAATTAGCTAATTAATCGAACTGGCGAAGAATCGTACAGGAATGGTAATGCTGATGTGCTGATGGTATATTTGCAGTGCCTAGTATGTATAGTTGTGGAAAACGCGGGGGTGGAGTGCTATACTATGTTTGAGGAAGATGTAGGTTCTAAGAAGCGGCAATAGATTACTACAATCGTCAGGGGTGGCGAATACGAATGTCCGATGCAATAGATCACCCCAGCCCCAACTCCCGAAGGACTAGCAGGTCTTTATCGCGTAATCGTTTCGAATCCAATTGATCCATCAATATGTATAACATCTTAACTTGCTCTAAGACAATATAAAAGCGGAAGTTATACAGTTATTTTTTTTAATGGAAATTGAAATCTTTAAAATTAAAGTTAATGAAAATGAAAATAAATATTTTCATTCATTTAAATATCTGCTAATTAAAAAAGTATATGAATTTATATTGAAGTTTTGTTTACATGTAAGGAGAAAAATAAATGAGCATTAAAAAATTAAAATTTTTAAAGTTTTTCAATTCTTTTTGGGAGGATAAGTTGCATTCCTGAATTGAATAACTAATCAGTGCAATAACAACTTACTTTATTAACAAAATGATTTTATTTATAGAGTGAGCATTAGAATGCGATTAAAAATTATTGTGCCTAACTAAACTATTAATTATAAAAACATGGAATAGACAGGGTGTTCCTATATCTTGACGGTTTCATCCAATTAACATAAACTCTTTTCTAACCTTGGTCGCATCCGGTATTCCGGAAATAGTGTCAAGAATGATTATTTTAATTACAATACATTCGATTTATTTATCGAAATCAATATTTTGCAAAAGAAAAGTTTATTTTCTACTTCGATTACTTTTTAAAATTAAATTGCTCACTTCCAATTTGTTTATATCAAAATTGACGTCAAGAAAAGAAATAATATCTTACTCATTTTAAAAGGTAATTAAATAATTGTTCAGGGATCTTATCTTTTTTTCGTCAATGTTCTTCATTTAATAGAGAAATTTCATATTTTTCGCACAGAATGCGTTCCTCCTGTTTCTCAGTAGGGTCATGATTTACGTTCTCTTTAAGAAAACCTACTTTAAGTATAAAAAAATGTTATTATAGCCATTGATTATTACTTAATTGGAATAAAAAGTAACCAATTTTTTAATTATTCAATAAAAAAAATGAAAAATTCGGTAAATTTCAAAATTAGTTACAAATGATTAATTCTTAGATATTAATGCAACAATAATAATTATGAATAAACAATTAAATTAGCAATGTTTAGAATGTTTTTTTTTTGTTTTAGAGAAAAATCTTTTCCAATAGTGAACGTTAAAATTTTTGCGCGGAACAAAAACCTATGGCAAAAAATACCATTGAAATAATTAGCACTGCATATTTTACATACGTTTATGCATTTATAAAATACTAATTAAATTAAATAAAAACTTTGGCGTCGGCTATTTGGTTTAGAGTCTCAAGGGCCACCGAACGAATGTGTAGTAGTGAAAAATATAACAATAATTGAAATCATAAAAGTTGCATAAAACAATTATTATTTGCTATTCGGCAAACGTTTATGAAATAATAAAATTAAATTGTATACGTCTGTATTTGTGTGCATGTGTTTGATAAGAGGAACCAGAGGGAAGAGCATAGAGGGAGAGAGAGAGAGAGAGAGAGAGAGAGAGAGAGAGAGAGAGAGAGAGAGAGAGAGAGCGAAAGAGAGGGATAAAGTGAGAGCTCTGGTCCGGGTTAATTACCGCCACCTTTTTGCAAGCAAAGGTCGGCGTAAATTAAAAGCAACCCCGTGGATTTCTTCGGCACGGACTAATTGCGTTTTGTAATTCTGCATACAAATTTGCGAAAAACACCGGCGCCGTGCCAATTAGAATTTTAAGGCCACACACTTATATGATTTTCACTGTTATGTCTTTCGTTGATTAATTCTTTACGAGCTTTCGTAATTAACCGGCTGCAATTATCATTTCGCGCGATTCGAGTGGCCAAAATGATGGCGAGCGCAGTGTTCGCCATTATGCTATTGTGTTGGTGGCAGCGCAGGGCAGCATTAGAATTGTATACGATACGTGTGTTGTGTAGGTGTTTAGCGCCACAGTCAATTCGAGGCGACAGGAAAAAAATCGTTGGCAATCTTTCAGAATCTTTCCTTTATATAACAGTTACACTTGACTTGAACTTATTGAGCCTGCCACTCTTCCGAAGCCCAACACCCTATATTGGAAATAGACGTTTGAATTATTTAAATATGCAGATAGATCTGCCTTCTCTTTAATCTTGAAAATTCCTTGACAAAATTGCTCTTCTTTGCAAGTGCTTTCGCTCGTGAAATGCGAAACTAACAATTAGTGGAAAATCAATTACAAATTTTCCCTCAGTTTTTTTTTCTCCCGAAGGCTAATATCGTTCTGTTTTCTTGATTATATGGGCACTTATTGTTTTAAATATAAATGATAAAATAATAACAATTAACAAATAAATCTAGAATAATAAATATGGAAACTAAAAAAAATAAATTATTAAACTAATTAGAATTTTAAAAGGTAATAATTAAATTAAACCAATTGTTTTACATAATTTATACGTTTTTTCAACCATCTAGTTTAACCAGAAATAACATCAATTTTTAATTTCTGGAGAGAGCACTTTATTTTATAACTTTTTTTAGAAATCCAGAAAAATTCTAAGGAAAATAGAACTAGATTTTAGATTTTTTACCAAAATTTTTATTTTATAAACTACAGAGCATTCAAGAGTTTTGTTTTCTTAATTTTCTTTAGTCTACTTAACTATAAAAGACTGAATTTGACTTAAAAGAAATCATAAAGACACCTGGTCTAAAATTTAGAATTCATAAAATTACATTTTGCTAAATATCCCAAAGATTAATGCAATGGTACATCGATAGCAGAAAACAAAAGATTCTAAAACGAAGATATAAATTTGCTAATCGATTACTTCGGAAGATATAAACTTAAAAAAAGACGAAAGAATTTTAAAAAGTCTTCAGTTAAACTTCTTTAATTTTAAATATTGTCAGAGCAGTTAAAATTACTTGCAGAGCTTTTTTCTCTCAAGTTTATAAAATTTATCCTTTGTGATGTGCCAATGAAACCATACATCAGAATTTTTAAGATAAATGTTTTAATTGTCTTCAGTATTTATAATTGTAGTTTGTGTAAGTTTAAATTTTAAATAAATTACGTTAATTTGGCAAATACACTTTCCAAAAACAGAAATAAAAAATAAATTGTTAAATTTTTGACCAAAAAAAGTTATTCCCAACGATTTATTTATAAAAGTGATAAGAATCAAGTAAACACAAAGTGACTAACTAAACACATAGGGATGAATGTATTTAGAAGTGGTATTGTGCGAAGGTGTGCAGTGCCCCTAAAAAATACCTATATCCATCAAAAAGGGACATGTGTACTGTGTGTTCACCATGAGGTGAACTACCACCACTATAGGGGCGTTGAGCAAACAACAGGGAGCGACCCCACTCGCCCATATACTATATACATAATTAACCTTTTTATTAGGCAACCCTTCAGAAGGAAGAGAAGAAATAATAATTCTAGAAAAGGTTGTGTTTATAATTGTTATTATTTATATATGAAGAGGATGAGGGGTGCGGAGGGCAAGTGGCACAAGTGAGTGTGTACCTAAAGGAGAAAAGTGTGTGATGCGAACTGCGAAGGCAGACAAGCCGGAAGGTACAGAGCGGCGGCGCTTTAATTTCACGAAACACATTCGGTGCCTTTTATCGTTTTATTCTAATTTCTAGGGGTTAAAAGTGTTATTATTCTACACTGGGTTATTATGATTACAATAATTACAGTGCGGCCAGCGCCACTTTAAAGCTTCTCTCCTATAATATTGAGCATCCAACTAAAATACCTCTAGAATTTGTTCACTACCGGCCACTCGGCGTGCGTGTTGTGCCCCGATAATGCCTTTCTATGTCCTCTTTCCTATTACGAACATCTAGTACCTACCCCTACTGGTGGTACTCGTAAGATACGGCCACTATTTCCGTTTCTATACGTTTGCCAAATATTATTCTTGTACTAAATATATTATATTATTAAGTTCACACTTGGAAGTCTACTGGGCAGTTCTAAACTGAGCAAAATGTTGAAATTTGAATACAAGTGAAACGGAAATCAGCTACTTATTAATAAGACTGTAAAAATATTTTGCTGTTAAAACAGCATATTTGCAATTTGGTTCCTTTTGCAATTTTTACTTGTTTACAAAAGTTTTAAGCAAATATTTAATTAAATTATATAGTTACAAATACAGCTTTTCGGCAAAATTTATTTAATTCAATTTACTATGGCAACAACAAAACGCCTACTATTAACAATGTTTTCTAATATCTAAGTACATAAAAATTAATATTTCTCAAATATCTCAAGAACTACTTCTCGTACGAGCAACAAATAAACCATTTCTGAAAGGTATTTTCTTCTAGTTTGTGTTAAAAGAATAAAAAAGTATGGTTTCCATTTGAAAAATTAAAGTTATAGCGGTTTTTCTATTGGTATTTTTGGTTTCATTTTTTGAACACCCTGTATTAAAAAACATCAAATTAATGTAATGAGTGCATACCTACAAGTTTAAATAATTGTACATTCAAAGAATTTTCTAATTTTATGAATTACCTTGCGAGATATGATTTTTTTTAAGAACGCTCATTACCCAGAACATTTTTGGAAAAACCCTAATACCAAACAAACTATTAGGGGTAGAAAGAAAATTTTCAAGCAAATATTAGTTTAATTTTGATTCTTAATCATAA
>JASKGO010003685.1:0-14817 GCA_030556065.1 Holobus sp. GC000080 | reverse complement strand
GTCCCTAGCGTTGCGCTGTCGATGTTTGCATCAGCAATAACCACCCCCTATTTAAATTGCCCTGTAGAAAATCAAATAATTGTTGAAATTATATATTTGTTTAATGAAATTAAAGGCAATTTATCTGGCAAACATTTAATAAAAAAAATATTTGACTCGATTAATTTCTATAATTTTTTTAAATAAATTTGTGAAATTACTTTTTGTTTCGTAGCATCCAATCTTTTAGTTTATTAAACGCACAGAAAGTAATTAATAATTTTTTGAAAACTTAAGATATTTTAACAAATTTTCTTTCATTATAATAGTAATTAAACCAGTTTTTTAAATAATTTATAAAAATATTTGTTAATATTTTTATTGTAATAAATAATTTAAAATTAAAAATAAAACACTCGGTAAAAAGTCACAGAATAATTTAAATTGAACTATTGTTTAATATAATGAAAGTCAATTTATTTAGCTATAATTTTTTAAAGAAATTAATAAAATTAATCTATTAATTTAGATTTTATAAGCAATAAATAGTTCGAGCTCGCTCGATGCTAATCAAGCCGACTAAGTACGCTACGTACTAACGTTAGACTCGCCAGCACTCGGTCTCGACTATACTCAACGCGCTCTGCTGAAAGTCCGGTCGCCCTAGTCACTAACGTTGCGTTATCGATATTCGCGCCAGTAATTCAGTAATAACCACCCCCTAAAAATTGCCCTGTATAAAATCAGAAAACTGTTGAAATTAAAAATATGTTCAACATAATTAAGTGCAATTTATCTAACAAATATTTAGTTAAAAAAATATTTAAATCAGTAATTTATTTTAATTTTTATAAACAAATTTGTAAAATTACTTTTTGCTTCATAGCGTCCAACCTTTTAGTTCATTTTATGCACAGAAAATAATTAACAATTTTTGAATTGATAAAGATATTTTAATAAATTCAGTTTTATTTCATAGGTAATTAAACAAGCTATATTTTGTAATAAAAAATATTTTTAAATTACCTTTTTAATTACTGCAAATAAAGCTCAGAATATTCAACTAGAGAATGCCTAAGAATAAAGTCTTATTCACCCAGTTGTGTGAAAATTAATTCGTAATGCAATTTGCATGCTCTTCCACTATTCTGAAGAGATGAAGAGAGGCTATAATTTATTTGCATTCCATTAATTAAATCGTGTTCAATTAACCTGTTTGTATTACACCTATATACATAACATATAAGGCGTTTACGGTGCGGTTGTGGGGCAGCAAGCAGCTGCTGAAACAGAAGTGGTGAATGGAGGCGGCGGGCGACTACGTTTCTGCACACCATGCAAACATATGCGAATCCAGCAGCAGCAGAGAGGTCTCTTCTCTCTTGATCTCTTATACATAAAGCACACTGCTTGCTCGTTCGATCTTGGCGTCCTGCTGCTCCGAATTCTAATGCAAAATATATTTACTCCAATTGCCCTTCCAATATCTTCACTTGTAATTCCATACTGATGAATCAAATATATAGTAGTTGCATTTTTTTTTCAAAAATAAAAAAAATTATTTAAGCTTTATTTGCTAAAAAGGTTCTTTGCAACACCAAGTAATTTCTTGCTATACAAAATAAATAAAAAACATAATTTATAGCAATATTATAATTCAGAAATAAAAACTATTAAATTAAGGCAAATTTAAACAGTTTTATTTTCTAAAATTATTGAAAAAGAGAGGAAAAAAACAGTGGAAAAAAAATGTATCAATCAAAAGAGCTTATTGTTTTAGCTGAAAACAAACTAGAGACATTTATAGAGCGCTGCATGGCACCCAAGAAGCACCTAAACTACCAAATACAAATAGTGGCGGAAGTAGTGTAGAGCTGTAAGTGTAAGTGTAAAAGAGTAAACCAATAATAGTGGCGAAAATTCGAGCCACGTACGGAAAGATGCAATAAGTCACAGTGTGTCCGCCGTAAAAGCATACATTTTTCAGAGTGTAATATCTCGGCGGAAATCCATCGGGCCACGGAATGCCGAATCATTTATAATACATTTAATTCCCTCATTACTTTTCCCCGCTTTTATTTTCTGTTTTTTTTTTCTCTTATCTCTTCAGATTTCATCCGTTTTTTTTTTCTTCAGTGCATCCTTTTGTATATTTCCATTTAGTTTTGGACACAAATCCAATTAGGCCAATTAATTGCAAACTGTGATGAAATTTTTTAATTTATTTTTAAATTACCTAAATAAACCTAATTTTTTATTTTTATTTGGCATCCCTTGTTTACTTGAACTTTTTTGAATACTTCCCATTATTTATACTATAAAAAAAACTATTATATTGATTTTTTTTTAATTTTTAAATTTAAATCAAAGTAAAAAATGATTTTTATTTATGAATTTGTTTAATATCATTTCATAATAAAAAAGTTATGTATCTTAGAAGTCCTTTTAATTTTTATAAAAGTAATTTCATTGTTAAAACTAATTTAAAGTTAATTTTTTGTACAATCAATATTACGTTTTTGGATTGATTGTTTTTTGTTTTTTAATGAAGTCGATCATTGGAATTTTTATTGCTTCGTAACTTTTCTTTATTAAAACAAAAATATCTTTATAATTAAATTAAATGTTATTTACGAAAAACTCATTTAGTGGTTAAAAACTGGTATTTGAATATTAAAAGGTTCATTAAAACTTTTCCTTCCATTCATAATAAAAAAAAAACTGTAATTTTTCACTTAATAAATATTAATTCATTAATAATTATATAAAAATAATATTTATGCAATCGTTTATTATCTATTATTGTCGCATAAAATCAAATAATATCCATTAAAAATGACTTTTAATAACTTCGTAAAATTTTATAGAAAAAAAAACTATGTAAAATGTTATAGGAAAACTACAATATTTTTTTTAATTTTCAATAATAATATTAATAAGAAAATTAGTGGTATTAAAATTTATTAGGAGGCGTTTTTTCCTTCCTTTTTCTTTTCTCTTTTTTGTTCGCAATTATGAGAGATTTTAAGGGCGCGCGCAGCATTAATATTTCATTTAATGATATTTTTATTAGGGCTTAAATTTCTTGTCGTTTTCCGTGCCATAAATAATAAATATATTATATATGGCTCCTACAGGAGCGCTTTAGCGCAAATGAATTATTATTCCTTTGAGGATTTATAAAACACTTTCGTTTTTATATTATTTCTTGGTTATTTATATTTATAGCAGTTTATTTTGCTTTTTTATTGGAGCGGTGGTTTTTTTTTCTTATTAATTATTAATTTTTGTCAATTTTTTTTTCTAGTTTGAATACGAAGATCTAATGTCCCAAATTATATTATACAAATAAAAATTACTTCAATAAATTTAAAGAAAAACTTTAAAATAAAATATAAAAATTCATTCATAATTTCAAATCCTCCAAATTTCTAATTGATTTCATTATTAATTTAGAAGTACATAATTTACATGAAATACGAATTTTACAGCAGCTTTTTTAAAATCATCACATTTATTTTAAAATATTTTAAATTCCCTTTAAAAGAAAAAAAAAGTTTACCACAATAAGGGATAAAAACAGTAATATTTCATTTTCATGGTGCAGGATGGACCAAATTGATTGTCCTTATAGAAAGATAATCAAAACAATGTTAATTTTTTATTTCCACCTTTTAATAATTCAAATAATTAAAAGTATTAAATTTAATTGAAACAATTCAAATACTTTAATTTAATATATTAACAAGAAAATAAGAAATAAAAACAAATGCAAAGTCATTAATCCTATGCGTCCACTTAACCGATCATTAGCAGGACATTAAACAAAACGAGTAAATACCCATCAAAAGAAACAACAGTTTCAAAAGGAACGTAATCATTTGTGCGGATCCAATTTCAAGCCCATCGTCAAGAAACAATAGGTAAATTACGAATAAACAAGCAATGTGTAACGAGAACTAACGACCAGATGAACAGATGAACAGATGAAACCCATTCATAACGCATAAAAAAAAACTAGAAAAAAAAAAGAATTGCAAAAAATAACGACAACAACAAGGGAAAAGTACATGAAGGAAATTATTACTCGCCAGATAGATAAATCCGAATTAATGGGCTGCTGCTTTATCTAACGAACCTTCACGCCGAAGCGAAAAATATAGAATAATAACAATAAATGAACGTGTGTGCGTCCGAGTTAGATTAATTAAGCTCCCGTATGATGCAGTTTTTTTTTTTCGTTTTCCCCCCCCCCGACCGGACCCCGCGCCGCACCCCTTCTTCATCCTCCCTCTGTCTGTCATTATTATTTAGCGCGCGAACGTGACTGCCATGCACGTCAATGAGTTTAACGTAAATCTTCTTTTGCGTCACGGTTTTACTACTCGGTTGCTGCTGCTGCAGCGTTTGAGCACCTTCGACTCTGATAGAAAATACAATGCTGAATTGCTTCCTGCAAATATTTCATTACATCGTAACACCCGCTGAGTGTTCCACAGGGTGTTTCGCTTAAGTTAGGTTAGTTCAATGCATATAACCTTACTTTTCAAGTGTTAACTTAAAATTCAAATCTATTGCGCATGCGCTTCAAGCAAATATTTCATTTAATTTCTGATAAAATTGTCTTTTTTTTTCTCAATATAAAAAAATACAGCTTATTTAAAATAAAAATAATTTTCCTAAATAAAAATAGCAGAAAGTTTAAATTCACCCTGTGTGTGGAATTCCCATGGTATCTGATGGATTTGGTGTTTATTTAAATGTGTCTTTAAGAATGTCCGAAGAGGATTTCATGGGCGATAGCGGTAGAGATTACGCGTTGCGTCGCGACGTCGACGGCGACGAATACAACGGCGACGACTGTTGCGTCTCGAAACTTTTACGCAACAAGATGTGCCTGCTGGTGCTGGTGTTAGGCTATGCGCTCTTGGGGGCGGCCTTGTTCAAAGCCCTGGAGGGCGGCGGACGCGAAAGTGGCGCAGTGCCGGCTCAAGTGCAGAAGTCAAGGGACGACTGCCTGCGGGAACTTTGGTTAATAACAGGTTCGTAAACAGGATGTGTTGTTGGTCTGTCTGTATTGGTGTGCTTGCTGGTCGCATGTAAAGTTTCCTCTTTCCGACGAACTCTGTTTGTCCTGCTCCCTATGTTTTCCTTACGAACAAATTTAGTTTATTTCACATACATATACCACCCTACTCTTTTATTTATATCGCGAAATTAAATGGATCTACACGAAATTGCAAAATTTACTTTTCCATGAATTCCTATTAGTTTTCGTAATTTTTACTCGTAGTTGTATAAAGAAAGGATTTGTTTGGTAAAAATTATAGTTAAAATAAAATAAAACTGTAATTGGTATTAGAAAGATCTGGATTGTTAGCGAAGGCACCGGGTTATTTTCAAATTAAAGTAAAGGACCGAGAAATGACTGATGGGATTTTCAAATAGACCTTAGTGCATCATTTTGCTTTAAAAAGACTGTGGAAATTATCGAAACTTCTATCAGGTATTATTAAAAAGGCTTTAATTGTTTGTGAATGCACCGGGATCAATTATAAAATACCTTAATGTTAAGTAAAATTAAAAGTTTTCTGCTGTTAGCATAAAAAACGATGATTGTTAGCGAAGGCGCTGGGTAGGATGATAGTTAATATTGGTACTGGTCAGTAATTAGTGGTCTGCTACTTAAAAAATGCATTAGTTAAAAAGACAATCATCGAAAGCAACTCTAAACATTGAAAAAAAGCTTTAATTTTAAGTGAAAGCGCCGGGATCAATAAAATAAAGCCATTAATTCTAGGAAAAGTTAAAAGTTTTCTGGTTTTAGCAACAACAAAAAAAAAAACACATTATTGTTAATGAAAGCTCAGGGTAGGATAACTGTTAATAAAATAATAAAAAAATGTCCAAGATTAGCGGTCTGCGACATAAAAAATGCATCAGTTTGTATGAAAAAGATCTGCGACAATTATCGAAATCATTAGCCAACATTAAAAGAACAATAAAAATTAAAAACATTTAGTGAAAGCGCTGGGATACATAAAAAAAATCATTAATTCTAAGTACAGTGAACACTTTAACTATTTCATGATTTGAATTATTAATTCTCAATAAATCAATCAATATTAGATGGCAATAATCTACTATAATGGTCAGTCAGGACCTATGTTATGTTTAACATCAGTATGCATATAAAAGGCCTCTGAGCAGAAGTGAAGGCGCCGGTCAGCAGAAAAAAAAGGGCCGGATTATGAATAAAAGCTCAGATCAGCGAAACTAACGAACTCCAAATAAAATAAAGTCTTCGGATAGCATTAGATAGAAATCCCAAATGTTATTGAAGGCGCCCGGTCACAATTTATTTAATTTATTTCATTAAAAAAAAAAAAAAATGAAACCATGAAATAAACAAATCTTGGCTGAAAATTTAATTGCATTGGGTTGCATTGGATTGCGTATATCTTCACCTACCTTTTATGACAAGCTTTAATGACTGCATGCAAATGCCCGTTGTTTTATTACAGTATAGGTATAGTTTTTAGTAAATTGCAGCGACTTTTGCGGAGACCTGTCGTCGTATAGTGCTAACCAGTAGGTATGTGCGATATACCTGTGAAATTTACGGTTTGGCTGTCGAGAAAGGCGTCCTGCGGTTACGTTTGCTGCCGTATAATAAAACAATCGAATTAATTCCCCATGACTCTCTACTGGGGTTTCCAATTAGCGATTTGCGTCCTTGTTCGACGCCTTCCTTTCCTCTCTCTTCTTACGCTTACTCTTTCACTTGCATCTCGTCGCGTCGCGTCCATACAGAAAGCGAACTGAACTCGGAACTGTACGTACGATATATTTACGTGGTTGCTGTTTTGCTGCGAAAGCTGTTGACTGCTTCTAGTGGCACTGCTGCCACTGCTGCTTTTACTGCTCAATATTAATGAGTATCGGATTTTAGTTTTAGCTGTTAGTTTTCGTCGTATTCTATAAATTACTTACTGCTGCTTCTGGTAATGCCGATTGAATTCTTTCAATTCTGATTTACTTTTTTGTTTTGTTGCTTTAAGTTTGAGAAACGAATAAATTTAAAAAAATTGGTTGGGTAGAAAAGAAATAAAAGGGAAGATAAATAATTTTTTGATTTTCTTAAAAAAAATTATTGTGAGCTTCGAAACTTTTTAAAGACTGCTGAAATCATCCATTTTCATACAATTTGAATTGAAAGACTTTTTTTTATTCATTTAATGGCTCCCAAAAAAAGAAACACAAAATGTAAAATTTAAAGGCAATCAAAAATGATTCTTATTTTATTTTAAATCTACTGGGTGTTTTTTTTAATTGGCTTGATAACTGTTTTAGGTAAACTGTTACACATGGAACATTTTTTCTTTTTGATTTCATAATAATTCTCAACGTTCCACTTATTAACACAATTTTCTTTTCATTTATCGGTTCTTTTTCAAAAATAAAGACGATTTTGTCAAAAATGATTTTTTTATTTGGTCTACTTTTCTAGATATTTCCAACTTCAGGTTTTATTTTGGCAAAATTGATTTCCTACAAGAAAAGATATTTTTTTTTTTAATTTATATCATTAATTAAATTGGAAAAATCAAAAATTAGATCCATATTTTTGCTAATCATTTTTATTATCTCTTTATTTGAAATAAATAGAGTACCAAAGTGAGAATTAATAAATAAATTGATGTAATATTTTGCCTAAAAATAAAGATTTTATTCCAATTTATTATTTAGATAAAAAAAGTAAAATTAAAGAAAGCACAAAAGCCTTTAATTATTAAAACAAAAGTCCATTGCAATGGAAACAATTGAACCGAGTTGAAAAATAGATTATTGGAAGCTCTCTAAGGTCGCGTAAGCCTTATTAAATCATGTCCCAATAAGTACTGGGGCAATTTATGAAAGCCATTATTGCATAACTTAGCTTGTGCTGGATCTTCATTCGCTTAAAGTTTTAGTTGCGAGTGCAAGTTAAACCGCACATTCGAGTGTAGTGGTGCGGTCAAATGAAGTGACCCTTCGAAACTACCTCTTCTTCTCCACACACTGACCGTGTTATTATTTGTAACCTTTTCCCACTGTCCTACAGGAGATTATTATCCAGCCTCAACCCTCCCTCTCTAGGCTTTCTCTCGGCCTATAATAATTTCACTTTTATTCGTAATTTATAAGCCTTTCTATATTTTTTTGAGTACATCTCATTGTGCAAAATGCATAAAAATTGAATACAGAAAGGTACAGAGGAGAGATTGAAGTAGTTTCGGAATTTGGAAAATTAGAGAAATTTTTAATGAGGACGCAATGCGTTTTTGCGTTTATTGAGGCAAGTTAGGGTGGCTTTTATGAGTTCCCTGTGGACACCGGTTTTCACTGGTTTTAGTTGTTATACGTTCGGTAGTTATATATAGGGTATAAGGGAAGGATAACTGCTGGCGTAGCTATATCTCGTTCTCATTGTAGCGGGCAGTCCCCATCTTAATCCTTAATCTAATAAGAAGTGCGGTCAGTCGATGAGGCTGCTTGTCCGGTTTATGTAACTGACTTACTTTGCGTTCGCAATCATCCTAATTGGCTAACCAGCTATGGCTGTTTGCTTATAAGATAATCCTCCAGACGGAAACTAATTAAAACGCCGGATTATTTTCACAGTGGGATTTTACTTTGTTACAAATGTTCTACTTAATGTTGATTGCTTTACTTTTTTCTTCTGAAATGCCTGATATAAAATAAATCAACAATTCCTTAATTTTAACTATAATTAAAAATTACCAAGTTATTTAAATTTTGCAAGTGAAGGCGCCGGACGGGTTTTATTTTCATGTGTTATTTAATATTAAAAAATAATTTTCTCTATAAATATTAGAAAAAAATCATATAGAATTTATTATTTTTATTCTTACTTACTTAAAATAATTTCTTTTTTCAATTTTTAATTTTTTTATTTAAAGTAAAACCGGAAGATGTCAACTATGATGTTGTAAATGAAACTTTACAATTTTCATTTTAAATTTTGTTGCCATTTAAAAAAAAGCAAGATTTTGTAAAATAAAATTACCAAGAAGATTTGTTGTTCGTTTGTAGTTACCAACAATTTTTTAAATTAAAATTTTTATTTTTCAAGTGATATCTTCGATAATCATTAGTTTTTTATTTTTTATTAAGAAATGTATTACAAAATTAAGTTCAAAGGGAGTATCTTAAAAAGGTTTTATTTCAGATTTCTTTCAAGCACTGATTACTACTTAAATATTACATATTGTATTGTTTTTTTTGAATGGAACTATTAAAACACCTTGATTTTTTTTATCTTCGCGAATCAAGGATTTTGAAAGAAAAGTAAGCTTTATTAGGTACTGAGGAAGTAATTGAGATTAAAGCATATAAGAAAGTGAAGGTGCCGGATAGGTTACATTTATCTTCCGTAGATTTAGAAAAATAATTAATTTTTTTTTTCATATTTTGATTTTTTTTTTATTTAAATATGAAACATTTAAAACAGATTTTTTTTCTACCATTTGAATTGTTTTAAATATTGCTCACTTCTATTTATTTCTGGTAAAATTGGAAATTCACTAATTATTCATATTTTCCACCCAAAAACATTAATTTAGCGTTGCTTAAATAAAAAAAATGAGTAAAAAAACAAAAAGAGGAAAAAACAAAAAGAGTATGAATAAGATTTCATTTAATGATTTAATTGTGTTTTTTTGCCCAAAGCATTTTATGTGGCGACGAACGAAAGCAATAAATTTAATTAAACTTCTCGGAAAAGAGACGGCAAGCACTTGATTGTTTTCCTCCACTTTTAATATTCTTTTTATTAGGGAATTAAGCCGCAGAAGCAGCGCGGGCTGCTATTCAATGCACAGGTCGACTTCTTATTAGCGCCGCACATCGTTAATGAATATTGATTGCTCGCACTCGCGCACTTGAATTTTCTGCTGGAGTTTGCGGAAAAATAATAAAGCCCTACAAGTTTTAATACCCCTCAGCTCAGCTATATGAGTCGATTAAAAAAGACCAAAGGGAGGTAGAAAAAAAAAAATAAATAAAAAAAAAGGAAACAGCGACCGGCCAATGAAAATACATATAGGTCTACGCATTGCCACCTTTAATGCCCTGGTAATTCGAGATGATATACGATACTCGGTCTCATTGCGTTGTTTATTCTTTGTGTGCACGGAATAGAAGAAAAAAGCAACAACAACGAACGCACAGAAAAACTGACTAAATGGAAACACATTGATGGTGCTGCTTAACATCTAGGCCTTATCAGGAAATCCATTCGCATGAAAAACACAATGAATTTCGAAAAAGTTGCTCGCACGAGCAACAAACCTGAAAAAAAGCTTTGTAATTAGCAAAGGTTTTATTACTTTTTATTTTATAGTTGGTTAAAGTTTCAGTTTTAGAATATTTGCAACACATTTTTGGTGAATTTTGTTTTCGCTTTTTAAAAGAAAATTCACAAAAAAGAAGTTTTTGTTTTGTTTTGTTTTGCAATGCAAATTAAAAATTATTTCTATGAAAATTTTATTATTATTATGTAAAATATTAAGTTGTAAATTAATATCTAACTATAAAGAGAGACCGTAAAAATATTCATTAAATAAAAAAAAATGTATAGAAACCGATTTTAAAATTTCGCCATCATCTTCTTCGTCTTCTTTTTCTTCAGTCTCTTCAGCTTCTTTATTCGGTTTTTATGAAAGCCAATGAATGGCATCAGAAGCGCTATTGTTATTAATTATAAATCTCTTCCCGTCTTTTAAAGTTTTCCAATCAATGCAGCAGCTTTTTTCGTGACGTCTAGAGGAAGTGGAGAAGCCGAGAAAATGTACTTTTACTGCTTTTAGTGCATTAAAAAAAAAGACAGAACTTTTTCTGTGCACAAGAACAGGAAGAACGTATCATTACTCTTTACAAATAATTAATTAATATTTTTTATCTGCATTAATAAATAAATGCTTTATATAAAATTTTTAATTAATGTTTTTAAATTAGTTTATTTTTTTTAGGAATTGGTAAAAATAAAAACGGAAAACCTCTCATTTATCAAAAATATCATAATTAATTAATATTATAATTAATTAATTTGCTTTTACTGCAAAAAAATTCTTTTTCTGTGGGTACTGGACGAACAAACCATTACTCCTCGCAAATTATTAATTATTGTTTTTTATATTTAATTATCTGGTTCATTAAATGAAAGTTTCACCAAAAAAGTTTAATTAATATTTTTAATGCTATTAGTTTTTTTGTTTACTCATTTAGAAATCTTTTTTTAATATGTAAAGGAAATTAAAAAAAAATCAATGATTTGTTTACTTATTTAAATTTGTTGTTTTTCTTTTTAAGTTTATAATTAAATTCAATTTGTCGATGAGAAAATTAATGAAATAAATTTTAATTTTAAAAGAAAATTTAAGTCAAGTACTAAATGTTTAAGGAATAACCAAAATAATTAAAAAGAAAACTATAATTTATAAAAATAATCACAAATTAAATAAAATTTATTAATTAATTTTCTTTTTCTTTTGCTCAGGTTTTGCTTATGTCGTAAACTAAAAAATAAATCTTTAACTTAACATTTTAGATTGCTAAAAAATAACAATTTTCTTATTTGTTACAGGTAAGACTGGCCTATTATTCCAACGAAACTTGCAAAACTTGCAAAAAATTTAACTCTCGGCAAAAGGTAAGGCCAGCAATCATTTGCGGAATTTACAGCAGCATCCGCTAGGAACGAAACAAAGTGCAAACTAATGCGCCTTCACAACATTCATTCCCGTTCATTGTGTGGAGCTGTTTTAAAAGTTGGGTAACGCTGTAGACGTTTGAATTTAATTAGAGTTTTTAAGTGCGGGGGTAGCGCTCGCTTGCCCGTCTAATAAATAATTATCTCGATGAGATTTAAAGAGGAGAGCAAAACTTCTAAATAAAGTGGCGCTCTTTGCGTCCGTCGTCGCGCACTTAAAACAAAGCACAAAAGGAGAGTATATTCCTTCACTCTGTACATGCAGTATACTGAGAGCATATACTATAAGCACGAGAAACAGGAAGCAATTTCCTTTTTATTTTCGCGCGCGCGGAAAACTTTTCGAAATTACGCGCGTCGCACACGTCACGGCCGCTTCCTTTCGCGTCCCCGCCACCGGCTTCCTCATTCGCGACAGTTCTTTTTACTTGATGAGAGACGAAAGTCTCTCGCGGTGCCCTTCTCTCGAACTCTTCCACTGCCGGCACTACTGTACACTTTCTTATTGCGTTCAGCTGCTGGCTCGGGGAAAAGAATGCCGCCTTCAAAAGTCTTTTATAAAGTACAATTGGCGGAGAAGGCAACCGGGGACAAAGCAACATGATAATCAAGCGATATACACATTCAGACAGATATACAGACAGACAGACGGAAAGACAGTCACTATGTGTGTGCGTTGCATAGAGGAGAAATGAAGACATTGCCATTTATAATGTCACACTTTGTGCAAAAAATTATGATTACTTTTTCTTCTTCTTCTTCTTCTTCTGCTTTTTCTTTCGCTTTTTGCTTGGTTGTTTTTTTTTACTTCTTTTTTTTGCTCTTTTTTATATTCTGCTTTTTTATTATTGTGTATTCTGTGAGTTTCTTTTCGCTTCTGTTTGCTTATAAGGTGTAAATTTTGCCTTGCAAATGAAGTGTTTTTTTGCAACGGTTTATTTGGCTTTTATAAATATTATAAATTGCACATTTAAATTTGTTTATTTAATGTTTTTTTTTTAGTTTTCCATATTTTACTTTTACTAATTTTACTTTTAAATGAAGAAATTCTATATATTTATAGTAAAAATCGTTTTTTTTTTTAAATAAATTTCAAATTTATTTATTTTCAAATTTTTATTTTGAACAATTATTACATTAAATATAAAGTTATTTGTAATGTAATTACATTAAATGAACTCTTTCTTCTTTTAGTTGATTCAATTATCTAATAGTAAAAAAAAAACGAAAGAAGTAAAGACATTCTAAAAAACCCAAAACATTAATTGAGTAGACCGAATTTTTTTAAAATTTTACTCGTATTCTTTAAATTTAAATTAAAAGAAGCAGCAAATCTTTGCAAGAAACGTAAAGAAATCGAAATGATGAATAAAAAAAAAATGCTTTGATTATCCTAATCAGAAATGCAATAAAATCAAACAAATTTGAAGGCGCCGGGCAAAAAATATTTTACTTTTTACTGCTATTTTATTATTTATTTATATTTTACGTTTAGCGCTAAGTTATGGAAAATTTAAAAGGTAATTTTTTCTTTTGTCATTATATTTTAAATTATTGCCCACTTCTCGTTATTTCTGCTTAACTAATTATTTTTATTATCTGCATAAAAACAATTACTTTTCATTGCTAAAATAAAACAAAAACAAGTAAGAAGGGTTTTATTTTTCTTAACTAATTAAACCACTATATTTTTTATATTCGATATAACTTTGCTTTTCAAAATGGAATGATTAAAATCCCTTAAGTTTATTTATATCTTCATCAGTCAACGATTTTTAGGAAATTATTACTGTAATTAGAGATAGAAGGATTAGTTTTTACAAAATAAATTTTGTGAAGAAATTGATGATTTTCAGTTTTTATTTTTTAGGAAAATTCAGGAAGAAAGTCATAATCTAATTTCTTAAAAAGAAATATATTGAGAATGAAATTCCTCCAATTTTTATCCATTTAATGGAATCTCTAATCTCTTAAAATGTAGAAATTTCCCATAATATTTTTGAAAAAATGATCTGTTTTATATTTTTAATAATATTAAATTTTATTTTTATTCAAAAAATAATCAGTAATGAACAAAATATTACAAATATTACAAAAAAATAATAATAAAAAACATTTTGCAGCGAATACTAAATTGCCCACTGAATTTTTAATTATTATTTTTTAAATTTCCAAAAATATCATTCCTTTAAATAAAAACTAAATCATTAAAGTAAAGCTTATTTTAAATCCATTAAAATAATTAAAATTCATTAAATGATTATTATTTATCGAAATGAAACATTATTTGGTAATATATTAAATTTCAGTTCATTTCATTATAGGTCATCAAAAGCAAATAACTAAAAATAATTAATATAATCAGATTATTTGTAAATATAGAAAAATTCTTTTTAATTTAAAATTTGTTTACTTTGCTTTCAAATTAACAGTAATAATAATAATTTTAAGCTAAGCAAAAATTAATCAAAAATAGATTAAACCTCCTTTATTGCATCAAAATAATGCCTTTATAGTTTAAACTTCATACAATCTAAGCTCATTTGTAATATCCCCATCAACGTAATTATTTTATTGTTAAATTATAGCGATATAGACATAGCGAGAGACAAGACACTTTTAAGTAGCTAGCTACGTTGTTTTATAGTATATGAAATTAAGAGTAAGAGGAAGAGGAAGAAGAAGAAGTTGGGAGAAAGTTTTTAGGTGTCGTTTCCCTCCCTTCTACGTACCGTGTACACCGTACAGAAAGCTTAACTTTGTCGTCTGCAGTTTCATTTTGTTATATAATTTTAATGAGTGTATATGAAGATACTCTTTATCTCTATTGCATAATCTGCACTTACTTTACATTATTTATAGTTTTCAACTTTAATGCCGTATCTTTAAATTTTATCAAGTTTTAGAAAAAAAAAAATTAATTTGTTTCTATTCTATTTTTAAAGAATAATAATAATATTTATTGTTCTATTTCAATATCTTATTGCCTCAATTTCATTTAAATTTGCTTTTAATTGAATTAAATTTTAACTAATATTGAATAAAAATTAAGCAATAATTTAATA
>JASKGO010003683.1:0-89560 GCA_030556065.1 Holobus sp. GC000080 | reverse complement strand
TGATGGGGATGCCTACCCAAACACCACTACCCATATCTTGCCGGCCGTGGGATTCGAACCCATGTTGCTCGGTCCGAAGTCCGGAGCTCGAACCACTGAGCCACGGTCCTGGCTTTTAATAATAATTTGTTGTTTTTGGTGTACTTAAAAAAACAGTACATTTCGTTTAATTGAAAAATAGTGGGTAAGTTAATTTCAAAAAGTACTGTTTATTAATAGCCGTATTTAAATCCATGTTAGTTAAATTTTAATTGCAATATCTTGAAGTTAAATTATGTCCTAAATGGGGTGAAATTGCTTTTAAGTTTCCGTCATAATAACTTTGTTTTTGTTTGCCATTTGAGGGGATAATTAAACGGAAATTAGTTTTGTTGAAATTTGATAAATTTAATCAAACATACGGGTAAAAACTCTGTTATACCTACACATTGAAAATTTTTAACTTGATTTACTTCACTATTAATTATCAAAATTATATGAGGACTAGAAATTAACAAAATTTAAAACCTTTAAATTTATGGGTTTAAAAAACACGTTTTTTTTCATTTTGCAACTAATTTACAAAAAATAAACAACTAAAAATAAATATTTTGATACCCTGTGAATCGCACCCTAGCACCCTTGCAACAATAATAATAATAATCATGATCATTAAAGCTTGCGACACCACGGCCTTTATACACTACACTTGTACTTAGAGCTCAGGAGACTAATGCATCGCTTCTTCCCTCTCCTTGCGATTCTCCTTTTGCACCATTTCCCTTTTCCTGGAACATGGGCGGCGTGCACAGTGCACGCAACCTCACACCTGACAATGTTCCAGCTCTTTGCACTATCACATTTCACCCCATCTGCCTGTAACAGTTTCATCTGACTAAAAGAAAACTCGAAAAAATTGCTTCGCTTCCAAGAAACAAAAGCTCTTTCCTAGTTTAGTAATATAGAAAGAAAATAGAAGCAAATAGAAAAAAGCAATCAAATTGCAGAAGTAGATGGACCAAAAGAGCAGCCAAAGTGCGCAAAGACGTGCCGATGTCAGATGATGAAAGAGGCCGACCACACGATTCTGGCCGGCGTGGCCATCGACTGGGGCCACGGTTGGGGCTGGGGCCAGCATTCGATGCTGGCCGCGCCGTCCTCTGCTGCCCTTATGGCCCACAATTCCGCCGCCATCCATCAAAACACCATCTACACTCACGACACCGTCGCCTGCGGCTACGAGGAAGTCGACTGGAGTTCGCTGGGCGACTTCTGTTTCTAAATTCATATCCCGGACCGCAATGTAGATTATTCTAATGCGGGGTTTACGCGCCAGTTTTTTCCTCTAATATTTCAAATTTGTTTCACTTTTTTTTTCCCCGTCGGGATCCCTCAGTCTTAGCTTTGGCTGCTGAAAATCAATAACCCTTATATATTTATACAGATAGAGGTAGTACATTATGTATTTTGAAAATGCCAAAAGCAGCAGTGAGAAAAGACTGACGCTTAACGCCCCGAAATCTAATACACCCGTCTTCGTGGCTTAGGAATTTGATAATCTTACGCGTTTTACACAGTTCCAAGTTTTATATTTATACAAAGTATAAAAGAAATCTACACACTTACCGACAGAATGAATGTCTAATGAATTATTATTAAATCATTAATTGATTAATGGTTAAATTGTGTGGCAAATATGATCTCCCATCACGTGTTTCCAATGATGATAATGATAATAATAATTGCGCGCCCCTCTCGTGAAACGCAACGCTTGTTAATTTATTAAACGTGACAGGCTACATGGCCAAAGATAGTGCAGGAGACAGAACGAGTTATGCATTCGGGCCTTATTAATTTTCTTCTTGTTGCCAACACATTCAGTCCGTTGTAACGCGATTGCTTCTCCACCTACGCTGCATACTCTGTTCGGTACGTCTACTACAGCAGTATTATAATAATGCTGCGACAGTTTCTGTCTGTCCCGCCAAAAGCATCTTATTGTTTATCAACCGATGTTAAATTTAAATATTTTATGTCATTGTCGTGGATTAAAAGTGTCTTAGAAATGTCTCTGTTTCTTCCGTAGGTTCTATAGAAAATATTGCTTCCAGAATTTAGTAAAATTTTATTTTTTGTTTGTAAATTGATGTTTTTCATTAAACTTATATCAATTTTTGAATTACTGAATTAGCTAAATTTAAATAATTTAAATTTGTTGAAATGAATTTAAATTAAAGGAAAACTGATTTGGTTTCCTTTTTAATCATTAAAAGTCGTTATCAAATAATAATTTTGCAACAAAAATGGAATTTAATAAATTTTAAAAGGCTCAAGAAAACTCTATAAATATATTTAAATGTTATAATTTGTTTTTGAATAATTTAATACAGTATAAAAAAAATAGGAGAAATTAAGAACTGCTCATAAGCTATAAGTAACATAATAATTAATACAAAATACATTCAGCATACGATGCTAAAATAATATTCATGACATGTCTAAGTATTATTATAACTTAACTTAAAAAACGTGAATTGATTTTCGAACAAGCTATGCTCAAAATTATGTAAAAACTTGTTATTCAACACCTAAAAATTTTATTCTTGTATTTCAATAGTTATTATCAACAAATCTATAAAAATTTCAATGTTCCATTAAAAAAGAAGTGTCAAATAATAGAAAATCTAATTATTTTCGAAAGTATTTCACGAAAAAAATATATTTTTGCATTAAAAAGATGTATATTAATATTATTTTAAAATATCTATTTTTGCTAATGAAAAAAATCAAATGAATCCCATTCATATTTTTTAAACCGAGATATGTATTCAATTTTCGTAATTTACGAAATGTCTTCTAATATTGAGCACATTGATTTATCTGATGCCAATTACTTCTAAAAACGTCTCAAAAAAGTTGTCTAAAATTTGCATAACTTTTTAATATGGTATGTACTATGTATATCGCGAGCTCACCCTCTAAGAAACTTGGAAAAACCGCCCAATTAATTAACAATAGCCATGCAATTAATATACTACGATATACTCAAAGTATAATTCTTGAATACGTGTGCTATCTGTATAAGCATCTTATATTAATTGTAAGTAGATAATCATTAATAATTGAACAATTAGTAGACTGATATAATATAGAGTAAAACACATTATATCAAATGGATTTACATAAATAATAGTAATAATATTTAAAAATAATGTTGCCATAATACCAATACAATATACGAAATAACGTAACTTACTTGACGAACGTTTTTATTGTACCTATATACAATTAATTATAAACATTTGGAGTGTTTCACTGAGTTCAATAACCGGCAACCAGCAACCATGTATTGAATTTTGCAAATTTTTATAATGGCTGTCTGTCTTTCGACTGTGGTCTTTTGTGGTGACACTATTGGAGACACTCTCAAAAAGAGATATTTTAGAATAACTGTATTTATTCACTGCCGTGTATCCCTAATTAGTGGAATGAATAAGAAAAATCCAAATTCTATAAGGAAATAGTTCGTATTGTAAAAATAAAAATTAATATATCGAATTTAAAGGTTTGGTTTGTTAATTGATTACTTTAAATTTACAAAATGTTTAAATTTAAATAATTATTTTACATAGTAGATAAATAGAATAGTCGATGAATTGAAAACTAGGGTGCTAAACTTATTTTTGAACGATTTGTTTTTATTATATAGGAAAGAAAATATTTTAATGTCTGACAAATATTTTAATAAAGTATATGAAATTTTTAGCGAATAAATGTGCTAAATATCTGATGGTAGTCGTAAAATAATAAAACTAATGTATTGAACAATTGAACTACGAGTATCTATCTACTAATTGCAATTTAAATAAAAAAATAATAACTATACGTGTATTTAATTTACAATAATCGAATGATTTATTGTTTAACGTTTGGTTTCGCATTTCATATGATTGTAAGTTGAAACTCCAACCAGTTTAGTAGTAGAAAACTTACTATACCTCATAAAGGTTATAGATATTTAGTTATTAATAAAATGATTATTGTGAATGTTGGAAATGTATTATGTAAATGAAATAGCGCAAATGTACTTAATAAAGTGTTTACACATAGTTTTTTCTTTGTTGACTTTAATTTTATAAAATTTCATCAAGAGACATCGATAATAAACACTCAGGGTAATTTTTTTCACTTTTGAATTTTTAATTGCGGTATAAATTAAACAAATTAAATATTTTTAATGGAATTATATACTTTTTCTGATTTATTTTTATAGTCTCTAAAATGTTCTTTCATTTATTTATCACATTTTTGAGAAACAAAAAAATTCTTAAGAAAAAATATTATGTGAAAATTTTGCAATTTTCTAACGAATGAAGAATAATACATTTGTTCAATTATTTAGTTGGAAATATAATATTTAAATTCGTGCTCTGAGGTGATTGTAATCTGCTTGGAATTTTTGTAAACTTTAAAATGAACGGTATTACAAAATGCAATAAAACTTAATATTATTGATTTTAAAAGCATTTTTACCATGTTAATAATTCAAAAAGAAAATGAAAATAAACTTTTTTAGCAACTGTGAACATATTCAGCTTCTTTCAAAAAAGAAACACTATAACAATCCCAATTAATTTAATTTAAATGAAAAACTTGATGATCAGACTTGAAGGGAAATAATTACTTTAACTTAATAATTAATTTTGGAAATGGGCTAAAAATAATTCTATGATATAGCCTTGGAAATAACGTAATTAATGTAAGCGATTTTAGTTAACTTTAAATGAAGGAAGAAGAAACAATAATTTTTAATTAATTAACTAAAATATTTAATTGCTTTGTGATACGTTGTTATTCGGTTTGGAATTTTTGTGAACTTAAAAATTTACGGCATTATAAAATGAACTTATATTAAAATATTAAATTTATTTTTAGGGCGCTAACCTTTCACACAAAATGAAAGGAAACTTCTATAACTTTTCCTCTTTTTCATTCAAGTTTTGATAGTTATGAGCGCTTCTTCTTCTTAACACTAAAGTTAAAATTTGATTTTTTAAATTATAAACTACTAAATTAGTTTTCTAACTAATCACTTCAATAATCATTTTCTGCTTATAATCGGTAAATATTTATTCAGATAAAAATTAAAAATTCATTTTATCTCGAAGCAACCATATTAACAATACTGTAACGTAAAACAACTAACACAAAACTTGAAGAACTTGGCAATTCCATCCTTGAACTTTAAATTAGTCATTCCCAAACAATAATAATAATAATGATAAATATAATAATAATAATGGTAATAAAACTACAAGTAATAAATTATAACTAGGTACGCCTTTAGTTGAACATTTAAAATTAAAAAGTTTATTACAGATATAATTCATTTTATTATAATTCATTGCAAGAAATTATATTGAAAAATAAAAAATAAAACAAATAAAAAATGGACAAAAAAGTAAACGCAACATATAAAACAACAGTTCATCTCGTGTGACAACAATGAGGAAATGTAAAAAAGGATTGTCAGAAGCGCAGGAAACGCGATTCACAAACGAAGGTAACTTTTAATTAACAAACAATGTTACAACCTTACCATTGCTTACCTTAAGCAGCCGTGGAAGGATCGAACATTGCCAGCCAGTTGACTTTTCTACCTTGCAAACCGACTTCAGCTCTGCATTTGTGCCGCGACTGCTTTGCAAGTCGCTTCTTAAAAAAATTTTAGCAATTTTTTTACTACTTTTTTAGTCTTTTAATGCTTTCATTAATAAAATAAAAAATAAAAATAATTAAAGTGCAATTAATATAATTAAATTACAAATCGGTAAGTCACGTTTTTGTAAATTTAAATTAAGGGTGCATTTGCAATTTAGTTATTTAATTAAGTTATTTAAAGAACAAGTAGAAAATACATTCAGACAGGTGATAGGTGATAAGTGCATTGATAACATCAGGTAGAGACATTTAATTAGCATTCACGTGCAACAATCGATTATTGTCAGTAGCATAGATGATGAGCATCATCGATAAGACCATCAATAATTCACGCAGTCCATGCAGACACTTTTAAAAATAGAAAAAAATAAAAGCCTCAGACAGATCGTCGTAATTGCAGAAAACGCCGGTTACAATGATTACATTAATAAATAATGTAATAAATGTTTAATAAATGTATATGGTAAAAATTAGGAGCGGCTTTAGAAAACGTTTTTATATTGTATTAATATACAATTTTGTGCGTAGAGAGACGTTGTTAATCGCGGTTCTTATTACTGTTTCAATTATTGTTTATGTTCGGCTGAGCATGAAGAGGATGGAGGAAAATTCAGAATTGTTTCTTAAAAAAAAAAAACTTTCTCACTTGACGTAACTTCTCAATGCAAAACTATGATACACAGTATGAATTTTTCGATACGATAATTATTGGTGCATAATTGAAAATTGAAAATCGAAGTGTATTGACTGGTGAAACTTAGCGATGTCGTGGTTTTTCAATTTATTCGAAAACAGAAAACATTGCTGCTTATCAATGGTGGTAGCCGAGTTAGCATTCACGGAAGTCGTTCACCCCTATTGTGAACTACTTTATATATGTTTCTATAGTTTTTTTTTTATCCAATTTGTATTATTTTCATGGTTTTGTGCGTGGATAATATGAATTATGGGACATGGATATTACAAATGGGCCGAATCGTCGGCAATTAGCCCACGACACGCATCATAATTGTTTGTAGATCGATAAATTTCGTTTGATGACCTATATTTTAGGCTTTTGGGGTGCTTTTTGCTATCCTTTTGTTATATTAATTGAGTGTTACAATTTTCACTTTATTATGGTTTTTTTTGCTATTTTTATATAATTGTTTTATATTTAATAAGGTTTTGACATTTCGATATATTAAATTGCAGCTTTTAAAGCATTAAAAGAAAAAAATATTCCCATAAAGGCAAATTTTTCCTAACTTTTCAATATAAATGTTATTGCACAAAATAAATAAAATACAAATAAAAAAAAATATATCGTACTATTTCTAGTTTAGGGGTGATTTCTTTAATTTTTTTGTTCTATGTAATATGAATTAAAAACAATTTTTTATTATTTTTTTTTTCTAGTTTTTTTTAATTTTTTTTTTTATATTTTTATAAATTAGAATTCAATATATTAAAATGTTACAATTTTGTAATTAAGTACTATAATAACTAAGTTATTTTAACTTAACTTTCAATATTCATTTTGTAAGAAGCTATAAAATTATTTTCATCATAATTTTTTTATGCAACATATATATTAATTGCACTTTTAATTAACATCTAAATTGCACATTTTCATAATGAATCAGAGTTATTTATTAACTCATAGACCTAAATAATTATTGAATTAAACATAAGTAAAAATAAATTGTGTTTTTCCAAGCATAAGCGAACTAAAACTTTCATTACTTTTTACTTTTATATTTTTAATATCTTCTATTTATCAAAACTATAATAAAAAAAATGAAAATTATTTTTTATAGCAACCTACTTACTTTATGCCAATTTACCAAGTTGTATTCTTTGAGTTCCTTAAATGGAAAAACTACAACTTTCGCCAATCATGTTTGCTGTTCTTGTAACATTTTTTATTTTTCGGTTCATCTGAATTTTCGACGATTTCTGTTTTCATTTTAATAATTTCTGGCTCTGTGCAAACTTCTTATTAATAATCCATAACATTTGGTTTCAGTTTGCGACTAAAAAAATCGACAATGGCCTCAAAACTTCAACAAATGCAGGTTAGTGCACTTTTTTTCTATCGGAGCGGTAATTGCCAATTAAGTTTTATTAATTGCTAATTTATGATCTGTACTGTACTTTTGAAGAATGCTTGCTTTTGTTTTTTTACTTTTAATTTGCTAAATATCTCAATTACTGACCAAACTATTACTTTTTTCTTCTTTATTAATTTTATGAACTTTTAAAGTTTTGTTTATGAGAAAAAAAAATTGCTCAAATCAAAGTATATTTTCCAATTTCACTGAAACTAGAAAAAATTGAATGTAATTAAATCGATTCCAAGGCAATGACCATATAAATCATAAGAATAGTTAATCTTGTTAGCGCTGTTACCCACTTGAAACCTTTTGAAATGCTAATTGTAAGATGCGGTTTGAATATTTCAGATAAAATTACCCGACTAAAGTGCCGGTAATCCTGTAATTACTAATTGGATTAAATAAATTAATTAATGAAATTTTGCTGTTTGATCTTGGAGAGATGAAAATGAAATTCCTTTAAAGGAAAGTCGTTGGTGATTCATAAGCCAACCATTGTTTGCATGTCGGTTCAGTTTTTTTTGCAAGGATTCGTCATCCTTTTACGGTAACTCGTTTTTTGTTATTTGGGTTTGCAATAGTAAGTATATCGACTTGACACCCACGCTTTCTTTTTTTTTCTTTCTGTGTACATCGAAAACGCCTTCCCAAAATTATCAACCTCTATAAAAGTATAGAAACATAAATCAGTTCTATAATGATTGATTGTGCTTGTTTAATTAGGTGAGTAATTACTTTTGTTAATGATACTGACAACTGAGTTCTATTTGCATGCGTTGGTGTCTATTACAATCAGATTCCAATTTTGTTAATGATTTTCTTATTTAGTTTTTGTGCAATTTAAATTTCAAAAGGGCAACTTTTATTATTTTTATAATGTACTTTTTTATTTGGAATAGTTTAGTTCTGAATGGAATAGTTTATTCATGTTTGAAAGCTAAGTTTATTCTAATTTAGAACGTAATGTACAAAAAACCTATTTATTCATAAGAATCTACCAACGCAAAATATTGATTTATAGTTTTTACCGGTTTTTACCTCTTTGCATTGACCCCCAATGAAATGACCGATATCAAAGTAACAATTACCGAAACCAAATCATACAGAAAGTTTAAGGTGTCTCTGCTTTTGGTACCACGTAACGAATTCCAGCAAAGTAATGAATAATTAAAAAAGGTCTTGCAAGACATCGATATGTCAGAGTTAGTGGTAACAGGCCGACGAAAATCTATTACATATTAATTGTTCCTTTACTCGCTCATAAAAGTTGAATGCAATGAAAGAGCATAAAGAATGAATGCGTTTTAAGAGCGAAAATAAACATTATCGTTGGTAAATCCGCTTTTTCGTCCGCTTTTTGTTTAAATTGCGCGGTTCCCGTGGAAACTGTTTGCTTTGGGGCGCATGTTCGTGCCGTTCGGGGGTTTCGAAAGGTGTTTACAGTGACGGCTAAGGGTAAGGCGAAGGGTGCGCGTCTGTTATTTGTTTCAGCGTTATTGTTTTCCACTCGTATAAATTACAAATGAACAAATATCTTTCGGCCAGTTGGAATTCTGTTGTGTCTTTAGATTTGGAGAATACGTGGGCCGCTCGTAGTTTGCAAGACGCCTTGCAAAATTCCAAATATGGTGTAAGACATATTAATTATTTAAATGCTTTCAATTTTTCTAATTTGGTGTGTCTCTATAATGCATATTAGTAATGATTTTTTTACACGAATGTCGAGATTCTAAGTGCGCGGCTTTTAGTTAGTTTTAAATTGATTTTGAAATTTTGATTTTTTTAAATGAAAGAAATATTGTTATAATTGTGGTATTAGTAAAATTAATAAAACATTTTTATCTCTGATGCTGATCTAATGAAAGTCATATAATTTTTTATACAGAAATAATTGCTCTTAAAACCTTCATGGGTCATATCTTCACTTTATTGCTATGAGTCATTTTATACTACGTTTAAACGTCAAAATATAGTTAAATGGAAATGTTTTTTTTTTGTTTGGTCGCACAGTATAGACTTAAAAAAATTAAATGGGTAAATTTTTAATGCATTTGTGTGTTCATTAGAATGTTTAGTTTGCAAACTTACTACTAATGGCTCCTGCAAATTACTTTCTAAATACTTTGCGACTTCTTAAGTTTTTCTTTTTAAACAATTTATATTTGCAAATTGTTTTCGCAGGCATACTTTTAAAGCACTTTTGTTTTCTAAAAGTTTTAAACTATAAACACACTCCAAATTCTTTTCCTTCCTTCCCTAATGTTATTAAAACAAGCTTTATTAATTTGATTGCATATACTTACTGGTTTTGCACATATCCTTTAATTTTCTATTTCCACATCCTCCCTAATTATACTGCTAGAATTCCTTAATAACAAAATAAATGAAAGTGAAGTAACCGAACAAACAAACTTTGCATTTCTGTAATATTTTTTTAATTGAAACAAAAATGTTGGATACGTTAGATGAACTTCCAAAAGCGCCAAATGCAAGAACGAGAGGAAAAACTGGTGAAAATGTACGAAAACCAGCAGCAACGAGCCTTCGATCGTGTGGGTAGAGGAAGTGCTGGAAGCAGCGGCAGCATAACAACCATCAACACCGGAAAAGTGCGACAAATGTTCGACGAGCGTAGACAGAAGGCTGGTATCGACAAAAGTTACCCATTAGAACCGCTCAAGAACAATGGTAATGCAAAAACCCGAGCTGCTAGTTTGGATAGGAAACCAGTTCCGATTAAGACAATGCGTCCGAGCGTGACCAAAACCTCGGCATTACGCCAGACCGAAAGAAAAACCATTACGATGGGGGCTCTTTATAATAATAACAACAATTATGAAGATGAGACCTTCGGCAAAGACCAAGAGGATTTGGTACGCATGATGAACAATCACAATCTGGACTTGGAAGACGAAGAAATACCGCAAATAGGATTCGTTGACTACGATATTTTCAGGGGAAAATTGGCTAATATTGGTGGAAAACTTCCCAGTCAAAAGTTGGCCGATACCCGAGTACTTGCTGAAGATCAAGTCAAACCTGTAGCGCCTGTAGCTAAGAAACGGACTCCTAATGTAAGTAAACTTATGAAAGCAGTTTTAAAATAAAAACGCACGTAAACGTCAAATGAAGCAATAGGAGAAAATTCAAAATCAAAATTATCCGTTTGGTTGTACAATGTTGGAGCAACACTTTAAGGAAGTGCTAAGTTCATTGGAAAACGGCCCAGTGCTTGAGCATTTCTTAGGACCTAAATTTACGCAAACCACTTTAGAAAGATTACGCGACAAAATTCGAGCTGATAACGTGAAAATTTCCAGGGTGTCCCTCCGAAAAAGCCAGTTCTCAAAACCTCCAGCAGCAAATCAGTAAAGGAAACATCTCCGGTAACAACACCAACAAAAACCATGAAATCTGCCAGCTCACCCACATCTGGAGGAACACCAAATACAACCAATAGAACTCCGAATGCCTTAAGGAACGCCACCAAACCTGTGGGCCGTCCCATGAGTTCAAACGTCCAAAGGGATGATTTGTCTGCCTGTAGGTATTGCCAGCGAAGATTTGCCACTGACAGAATTCAAACCCACGAAGACATCTGCTCCCGGACTGGTAAAAAGAAACGCAAAGTTTTCGATGTCACTAAGCATCGTCTGGAAGGCACCGAATTAGAGCCTTACGCCAAGAAAGCAACGAAGGTTGGAAAGGTAATACCCTGGTTTATATAAAATATGTTTGCATTTTTCAAAGGAACACTTATCATCAAAGAAAAGAACTAATCAAACTAAGAAATAATTTTTATTTAGCAGACTAAACCTGTAACGCCTGCGCCGTCAAACAAAGGCAACTGGAGGCAGAAACATGAAGAATTTATTGCGGCCATCAGAGCTGCAAAAATGGCCCAGCAACATATAGCAAAAGGAGGCAATATCCGTGACCTGCCGCCCCCGCCTCCCTCATCGAATCCCGACTACGTTCAGTGTCCTCATTGCGGACGACGTTTTAATGAACAGGCCGCCGGCCGTCACATCCCTAAATGTGCAAACTACCAGTTTAATAAACCCAAGCCTTCTGCTAGAAAGTAGAGATTCGAAATTGTGATTGTGAACTTTTGATGCCCATTAACCAAATCACGAATTGTTGATAATATATTTCAAAGAGAAACATTTATGCTAAGCACGAAAGTTTAATACTCCAATAAAACTGTCTTTTCGCGTATTAATCGAATCTAATTATTTTATTAGTGTGATTTGAAACGTTATAGTTCCTTTCATAACAAAAAAAGAAGTTATAATTTGCTTGCCTGTTTTTCTTTTAGTTGGTTTAATTTTATTATTATTTTTAACAGTTTTTTTTTAAGTTTTAACATTGAAATAACTTTTTAATTAATGAAATATTGAATAAATTATAAATATATTTTAACAATAAATGAAATAAATTATTTTAAATGTTATCAGTACCAGCACCATGGGGACTCCCGTTAGGAGTAAGCTTTGGTAATGCAAATTTCATTAAGTAACTGTGTCAGGTAATCACATTTCGTTAGAATTCCGTTAATACTGAAGCGGTTTTTTGCAATCTTATCCATTTGCAGATTGCTCTTGAGTAGCTTCGGAAGTATTTTGAATCGATTCGCTCATTTCTTTGCCTTTTGTTTCAATTGGAAGCATCAAGCACGCAATGGCTGCCAAAATGGCGCTCGCCGCGTAAATACTCGTTGAAAACTTGATGGAAGTTTTTAGAAGCACCTTTAAAGATATTTAAATTATGTAAATAAGTTTTTTTTGGTATTTAAAATCTAAAAATATATTTTTTTTAAGATTAATACCTGTGCCACATAAGGGGTAACCATAGCACCAAACCGTGCCATTGCGCTACATGATCCGACACCAACAGCTCGCAAAGAAGTTGGATAAACTTCGGGGGTGTAAACATAAGCTGCTTGAAAAACCCCGGCTATTATTCCACGTGCCAAAAACAGCATTATTGTTAAAAATGCTCGCCTGCAATTATTTTTTATTTTATTATTTACTTATTGATTTATTATGGGCTAACGACCAACGGTCTTTCCGCCTTTTTCATTTATTTTAATAATATTAAGATTTTTCGAATTAATTTAACTTACGTCTCGGTGCAAACAACAAGGAAGCAAACACAAATTGCGAAGATCACAAATTGAACAGCCATTGTTTTCTTGCGTCCGTAGCGTTCGATGACGAAAATCGTGGCGAAAATTCCGGGAAATTCCGCTAGCGTTGTCCAAAGAAGGTCCATATAATCTGTCGTTTGCAACTGTCGGCATTCAGCAGCACAAGTTTCGATGCTGGAATGTGTTTCTAATTTTTCAGCGCAACTTAAAGCTGATGTTTCGAACAGTTCAGTGGTCATCAGTACTAGACCGTAGTAGCAAAACGCACAGGACATCCTTTTGAAAAATAAAAAGTTAGTATTTCTTGTTCCTACTGGTAGCAATTGTAATATTAAATAATAAACACTTTACCATATAAACCAAAGAAGCAATGAAGTCTTTCTTAAATAAGGAACAAGTAAATCCTTAAAACGGCCTCTGTGCGGGGACAATGTTGTAGCGTCATCAACCACTAGTCTCCCCAAAAGCATTGGTTTTCCATTATCTTTAGCGATATTTTCAAGGGTTTCTAAAGCTTTATCAGTTTGACCACTAGCTACGTGAAATCTAGCTGATTCTGGTAACCACTAAATTGTCCAATACATTTGCTTTGTTTTATTTTTATTTGTATATTTTCTTTAATACTTACGGGACAAATTAAGGCAAACGCCAATAAAGGACCTGTCGATAAAGCCAGTAACCACTGCCAACCCAGGGTGGGCATTACGACTAATGCTAGAGCTACTTCGAAACAAGCGCCCAATGCCCAAAAGCACTGAAAATTAATAATATTTCAAAAGGTAAAAAATTAAATCTCAAAGAACTTACGTCTAATAAAACAACACATTTCGCTCTTTGTTTTGTGGGCAAAAATTCTGCATAAAGGGTTACTCTGAAAAAAATAAAAGTTACATTTTTTGTTTTTTAGTTTCGGTAAAATTAAAAATTACGATTGAGGAGTGCAGCCAATAGCAAATCCCACCAATCCTCGCAGGAGTAAAATCCACATAAAACTTGGAGCTACTGCGCTTAGGAGGCCGTAGTAAAAAAGAAGGATTGCGCACAAAGTTAAAGCCTAAAATATTCAAAAACAGGAAATTTTTCGTGTGTTTTTAAAAACGCAAAAGAGAATTAATAATTACGTATTTGCGCCCGTAACGGTCACTTAAGTTGCCCCAAAAAGTTGACGATAACATCATCCCCAAAAATACCACTGTGGTAGTTAAGGCTTGTTGGTACCTTTGAATAAAATATTTAAAATTCATTTTTAAAACCAAAAACAAATTTTAAACCTGGAAATGTGCCAGTGGCAATGCAGAGCTGGTGATAAAATAGACAAAATTGTCATTTCCATACTATCGGCCATCCAACAGAGTCCTGTCCATAAAGACAACTTTACTTGGAACCATCCAAAGCCCAAATAGTTTACCGCTTGTGTCACCGTGAAAGTGTCTGCCAATTTAAAAAAAATCCAATATTGAACATAAAAAAAGAAATAGTTAATTACCATCAGGTATGACCGTAACGGAAGCCATTTCGATTTCTTGCGGAACACCATCATCATTGGCATAATTAGTGGTACCATTTGGATGTTGATTTAATTCGGATCTTCCATCGATATCTTCATATCCTTTGCTGCGCTTTAGCACCATCACGTCTTAGGTGTGCTGAGTGAGTCACATAACTGAAGAATTGTTACGTGGTGGTCATTACCATCATAGCGATGGGTGGAACGGTATTTCTTTTCGGTGGTCTTCTTTCACATAACTTCTTATTAGCTTCGTAAACTACAGTTACGCGCAGTCCAATTAGCAATGCACTTGCTAATGTCCCTAGCTATTCACTAATTGTTTCTTCTTCGTCAATCTTCAAATAGTAATTTAGAGAAGTTTAACAGGAAAGTTTGTTTACTAACAAAGATATTTTATATTCGAAAGTCGAAAGGATTGCTTTGCGCGCTGTTTTACGACTAAGTAATGCTGGCATGCGCATCTGAACTTACTTCGACTTGTTCCACCACTTACTTTTCAGTCTTGAATCTCGTTTTTATTTTTTATTTGCAGATGGATAGTCTACCAACAAAGTAAATAAGTTGTTTAATTAAATACAAATTGAAGCTATTTATAGTTTGCACTGATTACCATTTTATCTTCATTTACTTTGCGGTGCTTAGGAACAGCAGTTTCCAATTCTTTTTCCAAAATGGAGTTGGGTTTTAAAGGACTTATGGCTCCTGTTTTTACTCCTTTTGATGAAGATGGGTAATATTTTAATGTAATCAATTACAATCAAAGTACTTTCATTAATATATTGTGTTTTAGGTCAATAAATTTATCAATAATTCCAAGATATGCTGAATATTTATTCAAAAATGCCGTTAAGGGAGTTCTAGGTAAAATTTTTAAAAATTCAAATTAGACTCTAGACTTAATTTAATTTTTATATTAAATTCAATAATTTCAATGGAAAGTAAATGGAACAAGTGGCGAAGGGATGTCTTTAAGCGTAGCGGAGCGAAAAATTTTGGCTGAAACATGGATTAAAAGTGCTAAACCCCATAATATCCATGTTATGGTCCAAATAGGGGGTGCTCCACTTCCTGATGTTCTGGAACTGGTATTTTTTCCTTTAATTGGTTTAATTCTGAAAAGTAATTATTTTTTGTAGGCTTCTCACGCACAAGAATTTAAAGCAGATTCCATACTTTGCCTTCCTGATCTTTATGTTAAACCAGAAAACTCCAACGACCTCATTGAATATTTGAAAGTTGTTGCAAAAACAGCCCCCAAAATACCACTTTTGTATTATCATATTCCAATGTTCACTCACGTGAACAGTAAGTCTTACCTTTTTTTAATTTATTACTTTTTTTTAATTTGAAATGAAAATATCTAAACTTTATTTTTAGTACATATGGGAAACTTTTTGAAAAAAATCGGGAGAACTGTAAACTCCTTTGTCGGCATTAAATTCACCTCAAATGATTTAGCAGAAGGAAACCAAGCAGTTTTAGCAAATAAAAAACAATTTAGTGTTTTATTAGGAGCAGATACAGTTCGTTTTCACATTAATTTAAATCTTGATTTCATTACAAATTTAACAATTTTAGTTGATTTTACCAGCTTGTGTTATGGGTTTCGACTCTTTTATTGTAACTTCTTTGAACATATTTCCGGGAATTGCCAACAGAATCCTTCATGGTAGGAACCCAACTGAACAAAATCGACTTACAAATTTAGTGGAATGTATTACAAACTACGGTATTTAATGAATTTATTTATTTAAAGTTTAAAGAAAGTTTTAAATGATTTATTTTAGGCGGATGGGTGCCTACAATGAAAGCAACTATGACGCTTTTAACACCTTTGGATTGTGGTCCGGTTAGGATGCCAATGAAACAACATCTTTCGGAAGCGCAAATTTCCTCGTTAATAAACGATTTGCAAGTACATGTTAATCCTGATGGGTCGGATAGAATTTAGGTGACAAAGAGTCATATTTGCCAGAATATAAAGAACTACTTCTATTGTAATGCTGTTGTTCTATTACTTTATCATAAAATCTGGTCAATTTAACAGCATTTGTGGTACCAGCTGCCAAATACTTAGTTTGTCTACAGTCCAATACAATTTCATCTGCATCCATTTGGTTGGCTAATCTACAATTTTTTGATAGATATTTATCATCTACCAAGTCCAACTTAGTGCCTATTACAAGGATGGGAATTTGGGTGGAACCAAAGAACTTTTCTGGATCTGTATCATCAAAACTTTGAGTTGATAGAAGACTTGTATTGCAGTCTTCTCTATTGATGAATTCATAAAGCCATTTATTGAGGTTTTCTTTTGATTTTATATTGGTTAAATCATGTACCAGAATGATACCATGGACCATATCATAGAAAACCTGTCTTGAAATTTCATGGTTGCTTGAACCTCCAATGTCCCAGAATTCCAAAAAGAATGTGGTTTGATTTGGATACCCTTCTTTGTATTCATGTAATTTTACTTCTACTGAACAGCCAACTGTCCATCCAGGTGTTCTGAGGGGTTCTCCATGGGCTAAAAATTTTAGTTCATATGCAGTCAGCAATTATGGATATTTCTTTGGATTCATTTCTTACCAACAAGATTTACAAAAGATGTTTTACCAACTCCTGAGTCTCCTAGGACCATTATTTTAACTCTATCAATTGCAGACATAATTGATCCTTATGGGGACCTCCTTGGCTCCTCAACTTCTTCCTCAGATGACTTTGCCTCTGTCTTCAAGTGTCAAATGAGCACTTGAAGATCATTTGTTAAGTTGTGACTTGTGGTACTCTGAAAACTATCAGTTCTATTTATGGCAATAAGGTGAAATTAATTAATTAGCCACTACCTTCATCAAGCAATTACTGTTTGTGATGACAAAGCACCATTATCTGCTGGTAAAATTGTAATTATGCCAACAAAAATGCGCACATTTTGTATCCTAACCTAAAGTCTTGTAAACCTTTTTAAGGAATTTTCCGGAATCACATTGTGAACTTCTTACTGAACCATTCTTCAAACAACTTATATTGGATTGCATTTCGAAATTATTTGGAGTAGCTGCTTCTGTAATTTGTGTCGACGTTCTGAAATACAGCTCTTTTACCAACGAGGCAATCTTGAGAGTTCCATCAGATTACTATATCAAAGTCAGATCTAGTTTGGTGATTTGCAATTCATTCCAAGGAACCCCTGCACAATTTGAAATCCTGAAAGCAAGTCCTTGCTTGCTAACCTTGCAAGGTGATAGTAGAAACTTTGCTTATTGAATTACAAACGAAGAAAAAAATGTCAGAAAGATATGTTTTGGGCAAAGATGTGATCATTCTTGCCACTAAAGAAGATCACAAAACACCCAGCACCATCACATTACCAGAACCAGATCCTCAGCCTGGACTTATATTGCCCAATGGTGATATAAATTGGAGTTGTCCTTGCTTAGGGGGCATGGCTGCAGGTCCTTGTGGCATTCAATTTAGAAATGCATTCAGTTGTTTCCACTATTCAACACAAGAACCCAAAGGTATGATTCTTTTGTTGTCAATCACATTAATTAAGAAATTTTCTTCAGGTTCTGATTGTTTTGACAAATTCAAAACTATGCAAACTTGCATGCAACAGTATCCTAAGTTATACAACAAGGAAATAGCTGATGATGACGATCTGTCTGAAGCAATTGAAAAATCAGAAGCAGCTGCTAAAGAAAACAAGTAATTTCACTTAAGTTTAGTCCTTAGGTAAACAGTGTTTATGTAGTTTAATGATTATTAAAAAATGGTTGTTCTAATAGTTGTTTTTGTTTTTATTTTGGTGTCTATCTAGTACAAGAGGTCATAACAGTCTTAAAGACGTTTACTTATAATACTTCGAGTTATTTCACTTATAAACTAATTTGTTTTGTAATGTTTTAACAACGTATAGCGCAGCGTTAACAAAACGAGAAAACAAAAGTAATAATACAGAGAAACAGGACAAAAATGACCAAAAGACATTTAACAATCATAATAACAATAATAGAAAAGTTTCGCGCGATTTAAGAGGAGAGAAAGAGTCGTTTGATTTTCAAATTGGTGTTTCCCACGTTTAAAAACCCTTGCGTTAAGACATTGGATTGCTTCTCATATTCATTGCTGATTGTTCCGATTGAATGTTAGATATTAAGAGTTTTCAAAAATTTGCACTTTAAGTTGAGTTAATAAAAAATAAATAAATTCACTAAATGGTACTGATTAAGTGACTAGTTTTAAATTCAAGTAATAGTAATCTTCGATGGCAAATGATACAGCTCCGTTTTCTCTATAATAATCATAATTAATTCGGTCTCACTCACATCGGTTAAAAAGTGTGTGCAAATCGTGTTGCGTTAAGAAAATGTGAGCTCAACTTCTAGCAAATTAATTTTGATGATCTTCAAATAGTTTAGTTTAGTTGTCCAGGAAACAAAAACTTAGTTAGAACTGCGTAATCATTGTTTGTAGCCTCGAAATTTCATTTTTAAAAATATCTAAATATTGCTAGAAAACGGTTTAAACTACCAAAATGTGTAACCCCCTTCCGAACCACCTCCCAAGAAGGAGCCTTTCTTTTGACCTAGAGCTACATGGTGGCCAGCCATTGCCGCGATTTGTGCGGCCGATGGCGGCACCCCCGGTGGCGCAGGAGGCACCACTTGTTGGCCGAGTCCGTCGAATCTAGCTCCGGCATCGTAACCATTCTGCAACAACAATTTTCATTAATCACTTGTTTAATTAATTCTATTTAAAAATTACTAATTTAACATTAAGAAATAGAATTAATTAATTCCATTTCATCAACATTAAGAAATAGAATTAATTAAGTTCATTTCAACTTAAAAAAACAGAATTAAAGATACTAACAGGAATCATAATGGTGGGTCTTAGTTGAGCAGTGGGCTGCATGGCATACGAATATCCCCCCAGTGTGGGGTAGTATTGCATGGGGGCAAATGTCGGATACCCCAAATAAGTCGGATATCCGGCTGCGTACATTGTGGCACCAGGTGGATACATCTTTAAACAAAGAAGAAAACAAAGTTTTATATATTTAAAATTATTATGAAAGTTTTGTATTCTACCGGTTGTCCTACGATTGCTGGATGAGTAAGCGCCTGATCGTAAGTTGGCGGCGGTCCTTGGGGATAAATTTGCGCCTGTCCCGGTAATATGTAAGGATTGGCACCGTGCATCCCAGGAACCATTGCTAAAAATCACCGCAAAACGTTATTCAAATGCAAATATACTTGGAGTAATAATATTAACAATAGTTACCCCCGTAAGGGTGCGGGGTGGGCAAAGCCGGATTGGGTTGGGGCGGCGGTTGTTGCGTGAACGCCGGAGCAGAGACTGGAGGAAGACCAGATCCTAAAAAAAGCGAAAGAAACGATCAAATAGTAGGCGTCGAACTAGACGCACCCCCCAAGTGAACGTGAACGAAAAGTACAAGGGTTTTTGTTTTGATGTTGCAACAAACCGAAAACCAAATTCGAACACAAAAACTTAGTTAATAATTAATTAGTAAATTGATCGTATTGTAACACAATTATATCTGGACGCATAACAGTATATTAAAAACAATAATTACTAGTCGTACACTAATCACATAATATTAGCAAGAGCAACTTGTGAGAGTAAACCCAAAGATGTTGTATGTTATTATTTATATTATTGAAATAATGATGAATTATTTGGAAATTCAAATATATACGACACACACAAGATGTGGAAACACAGGTTCTGTACAAACAAAAATTATTTTGCTTTAGGTTGCTTTTTATTTTACTCTTTTGTGGTTTGTACGTTTTCTTCAGCAACTGCCAACACGTAAGGTACAACTTGCTCTAAAATATTCATAGAGATAGATAGGACAGATGATAGACATTGCATTATACCTTTGATTTCTTACGCATTTCGGTTAGGTCTTTTTTAAAACATTTTTTTTTCCTTTTTCTCAGAATTGTTTAAAATGTTCAATTTTATTCTATTTTTTTATTGTTTTTGTTGTGCTATTTCGATTTTTTTTTTTAAGATAACAGTAAGAAATTGATAATAAAAATAATTTATTTTTGGAATTTTGAATTATGAAGTCTTCATAATTCAAAGATAATGAGAAATTATTACATTAATTTTAAGCAACATGTTAACAATACAATAAAAACATTGAATTACCGAAATGTAAGAAATCAAGATACAATTTCAAAAATCATGCGTAATGAGTGTCGAAGATAAGGAAAACAATTACATAACTAAAAAGTTTCATGCGGAAAAATTGGAAAACAATAAAAAAAAAACTCCCGATGAATGATTTTGTTTTTCTAATATACATAATGTAATAATAATCATGCACTTTCTCTTCAAATCCGTTGCTTCTTACATATTAACATTGTGTCAGTATTTAATTTAATTAAAACTATTACAAAAGATAACCAAACTGGAACTTCTTATCCACTGAAAAATATCGCACGAATCATTTTGTTTCTTCTTGTCTTGCATTCCCAAGAATCTTTTCATTTTTCTCCTCATTAAAAAAATTTAATTATTTTTTAATTCGTGCGACATTCCTTTCAAAAAACAATAATGCATGCGCCTTTAATATCTATTTTTATACCATGCAGTGAATCTTTTAACGTTTTTTACTTCATTTGTTTAGAGTTTAGAACTTGAGCAAAACAGTATTTTCCTCACAAATGCGTTATGAAACTACTTACTAAATACACCCTCTCTTTTAAGAAAAAGAAACGATGGAAGAAGTTCGCGGGTATCCTTTAATCTTTAAATAAGAATCCTAGCGAATAATATTCCAGAAATGAAATCCATAAAATTTCAAAATAATAAATTAATAAAATTTAGTATTTTTTTGTTGTTACAGAATAATAATAATAAAAGCAAAAAGTTGAAAACCAGAAAACCACACAGTTAAATCCTTTTTAATAATGAGACGTATTATTTTATATATTATAGACTTATAGAGCATGCGATTAAGTTGTTTGCAATCGTTAATAATTAATAATTGTTCCGAGAAAATCGATAAAATTGCAACAATGTTACTCTAAATTCGGTCCATCGAAATTCATTTATACATCATCAGCTACGATTAATATAAATAAGACAATGCTGCATTTACCACAACTAATCCACAAACACCCAACAGGTTCATGTGCCACACACGCAAAATTTACATTGCATTGCACCCACACTTTTTTTTAAATTTCATTTTTTGTATTTTTTGTTTTGTTTTTTAACATCTAAATAACATTGACTTACTGTGCACATAATCTACTAACAAATGCTTCTATTTGCTCATTTAAATTTTCATTAATTAACGGTTTTTTACGCGGTTAAATTTAAATATTCAAAGAGCTTAAGATTATTAATTAAAAATCAAAACTTAAGAAAAAATTATTATTTAAAATGCACAATTTTGCGTTTCGTTGGTTAGCAAAAAAGAAAATAAATAAGGGAACAATTGATATAAGAAAATCAAAATGGAAGCCACCAAGTTAATGAACAAATGCATTTGTTATTAGTTGCGAAATATGGAAACCAAGATAAATGATGATTGATTAATAACAATAATAATAATTACATTTACATTTAAAACACATAGATAATACGGTGATGGTATTTTGTGTTTTCTGTGCAATGCAGCATTGTAAGCAATCCCAACGAAAAATCTAGTGAAGGTATAAATATATAAAGTCGTTGAGCGGGTAACCAACAAGCATCAGCCACTGTATAAAACACATGAAAATAAATAGGTACTGTTTGAATGGGTCCTCCTTGACAGAAACTACTCCTTGGACAACATCGATGACCACTTGTTCTTAAATCGCTTCTTGCTGGAATAACATACAGTATATCATCATCATCAGTAGTGATAGAGATACACATCAAAAAACATTTATCATCTCTAACTCTTGTTATTAGAGTTTTCAATATGAGTTATTTACTGCATTATGCAGAGACTCAGAGAGAATTAGTAGTTTTTTGCTTTTTGTTTCTTTTTTCATTTTTTTTTTTTTAATTTTTGGAAAGATAAATCAAAGAAGTAACGGTGCTTTCCGGATTTTATGCCATGAGACCTGCCATGTTGCAATGTAGGACAAGGCCAAGGGAAAAGGAATCCTTCGTTGGAGTGAAATGAAACACACTGCATTTTCCGAGGGACGAGTGGGACGGAGCTGTTGGTAAATTTTAGTTATTGATTGGAGTATCCTGCGTACATGACACAATTTTAATACGGATTTTCTCCATTGTGCCAATATTATTACTATTTGCCTTCCGTTGCTTTTGCCATCAAGTATTTCGCTTGCATTTGTTTTCGTTGCTGGGGCGCGATCATTTAAATGCACAATGCCAGGACAAAAGAAAAATGCAGCGAAAAATTTGCTGCGGCTGTTGCTGCTGATGGAGGAAATCAGCAGCTACCCTTTTTTATTTACATCCGCAAAGCAGTCGTTGGCACTTACCTTTCTTTTCCGCCATCGGACAAGTATAAGAATGGGACACTCAAAAGAACTAACAATTTATTTCGGGGGATACTATTGATGCACACTGATCCTGACAAAACCAAAAGCAACGAACTTGTAAAGCTAACTAGTGATTTTTGTCATTGAACAACATTCTGCAGGAGAATGTCGGTCGCAGGATACCAGGAGAAATGGAAAGAGATGGCGAATCAGGGGTGCCAATACCGGCGCAAAGCATCCCTTTAATTTTTAAATGCTCAGAACAGCTTTTTAATTGTTAATACAGTGACAGGCTTATAAAAAAATGGTTGTTTTACGCTTCCCGAATATTTTAAATTTATAAATTACATTGAATTGTGTAATTATCCTGAGGAAACTTTAAAGTTTCTCTTTTTTTTTTCGGAGAAGCAGCATGTCAAAAGCCAAAACGTTTTGGGACTGTTAGGTTGGCTGCCCTGACAGCTGTCAAATTTTGTGATTTTCGTGGAAAAGAAGTAGCAGAGTAAATTATTATTTTTAGTAAATAATAACAAATTTTAAGTTGTTCGCATTGTATAAAGGATTTGTACATATAGCTTATATGATTGTTAACATTATTAGTCTGGTGAGTATTTGCGAAAGCAGCATGCACAATGTGTCTAGCCAGTTGTCACCATGATGTGTTACAATATAATCTGCAAACAATAGATTATTTCGCCACTTTCCCTAAACTCTATTCGCAATTTAGATGCACTCGTGGTAACTACTGTTCAATACCTCTCTGAAAACAATCCACACAGCCCCTTGTGCCACAAATCTCTATGGCTGCTTGCACTTGCACTCTTTGCCCTCAAATTGCTCCTCTTTTTTTTTTTCAAAAAATTTTCAATCTGCTTTAAAAATATTCAGCAGTAAATTGTTTTTTATACGTCCAGCATAACTGTTGGGAAATTGTGCGAATTCAGCAACGGAAATATGCCCGTGTAACCTGCACACATTTCTTGTAACGTGACCTATAAAGTGACTCCAAATTCCTTACAAAAAGCAATATGAATGCACACATTAAACACAAAGAAGACAAAGGGTAATCTCGTTTTGTTTTAGTAAGTAATTAAATTTCTCAATATGTCAGCAAAGGTCCCAGCAATGAGTGGAGGCAATGCAACTGGTTTGAAGCAAACGGAACTGGACCAGATCTGGGGTGCTCTGAACACTGGAATCGAACATATGTACAATTTTCAATCAATATCAAAGGGGCAATACATTCAGCTTTACACCCATGTGCACAACTACTGCACGTCCGTCCATAAGACCCCGGATAAGAACGCCGGAGCCGTCACGACAAAGAACAAGAAGAGCCAAGTGATTGGTGGTGCTCAGCTTGTTGGATTAGAACTGTATAAGAAACTGAGGGAGTTCCTGAGGAATTATGTGGCCAATAAATTGCAAGCAGGCATCAATAGAATGGATGAGGATGTCTTGAAGTTCTACACGAAGCAGTGGGAAGAGTACCGCTTCAGTAGTAAAGCCATTAGCGGCATGTGTTCATATTTGAATCGACATTGGGTCAAGCGGGAGTGCGAAGAAGGTCGCAAAGGCATTTACGAAATCTATCAGCTTGCATTGGTAACGTGGCGGGACCATTTATTCAAACAGCTCAATAAACAAGTAGGTTTCATTGGTTTTTCCTGTTTTTCTTTTCTTTTTATGGTGAAGGCGGCGCAGATTTGGTGCAATATGTTGAATTTGCAGGTAACCAATGCTGTACTGAAGCTAATCGAACGCGAACGGAATGGAGAGACCATCAATTCTAGTCTGGTGTTTGGTGTAATAAATTGCTACGTCGAATTAGGATTAAACGAAGAGGAACCGGGTTTGAAAGGCCCCAATCTGAGCATCTACAAGGAACACTTCGAGAATTACTTTATCGAAGACACGGAACGCTTTTACATGCGCGAAAGTGCACAGTTCTTGTCGCAGAACAACATCACGGAATATATGAAGAAAGTGGAACAGCGTTTGGCCGAAGAGCAGAAGAGGGTGCAAATAAATCTGCATGAATCGACCAGCGAACGCTTGGCGAAAACGTGCGAAAGGGTTCTGATTCAGAAGCACATGGAGTTGTTTCATGCGGAATTCCAACAGCTTTTGGACGCTGAAAAGGATGTTGATCTGGGGAGGATGTATCAGTTGGTGGCTCGGATTCCCGACGGTCTAGGCGAATTGCGCACACTGCTCGAGCAGCACATTGCCAACCAGGGATTGCAAGCGATCGAGAAGTGCGGCGAGTCTGCCTACAACGATCCCAAAGTGTACGTCAGCACCATCCTTGAAGTGCACAAGAAGTACAACGCTTTGGTGCTAGTGGCCTTTCATAACGATAGCGGTTTCGTCGCTGCCTTGGATAAAGCCTGCGGAAGATTCATCAATGCCAATGCTGTTACAAGGATGGCTAATAGCAGCAGTCGCTCGCCAGAACTTCTCGCCAAGTATTGTGATTTGCTTCTCAAGAAGTCCAGCAAGAATCCCGAAGAGGCTGAGTTGGAGGACACGTTAAATCAAGTGGTAAAACAATCTTCTTTAATTACTGGAACATTTTCAGTTCATATTCATAAAGTAGTAAATGATATTTAGAGATTTGAAATTCATTCAATATGCTAGATTAAAAAAATAACTCCTTTTCTGGTTTAATCCTTAAATTTTGTTTCATTCCATGACTACAAGGTGCAAAAAAAGGAAAAAATAATTACTACTTTATGATTATCAACTGGAAAAGCAATATTTAGGACTATTAGAAGCAACATTTTCATAAATCAACCAAAAGACTTGACGATTTGTATTTTAACGCGTCTTTTCAGATGGTCGTCTTCAAATACATCGAGGACAAGGACGTTTTCCAAAAGTTTTACAGTAAAATGTTGGCGAAACGTCTGGTGCAACATATGAGCGCCAGCGACGACGCCGAAGCGTCCATGATCTCCAAGTTGAAGCAGGCGTGCGGCTTCGAGTACACGTCGAAGTTACAGCGGATGTTCCAAGACATTGGAGTGTCGAAAGACCTCAATGAACAATTCAGGAACCACCTGAAGAATTCCAACGAACCGTTAGATATAGACTTTAGTATCCAAGTGTTGTCGTCCGGTTCGTGGCCCTTCCAACAATCATTCTCCTTTGGATTGCCCACTGAAGTAAGTTACAAAAGTCGATCGATTACGCGATACAAAGTGTTGGTGTTTTTTAGCTGGAAAGAAGCGTGCATAGATTTACTAGTTTTTACTCGGGACAACATTCCGGGCGTAAACTCAACTGGCTCTACAATATGTCCAAAGGAGAACTGCACACGAATTGTTTCAAAAACAGGTAAAATCGTGTTTTGCAGAACTATGCAAAAAATTCTCCGTGTTTTTTTTAAGTTTTTGCAGATCTGTCCTTATACTTTTTCAAAATATTTCTCATCAATTTATCCATCAAAATCAAAATCAATATCTCATTTAGTTTTCGATTTATGGCATTTAATAATTATTTATTAATAATTAAATTTCTTGGTTCTTGAGGATCGTTAAAAATATGTATAATATAACTTCGGTTCTAAATTTTTTTTGTTGCGTATGACCGGAAATTTAGTATATAAACAATATTTATTAAATTACCTCTTCTAAAGAGATACACAGAAGATACTGATAGGAAATTAACGCGTTTTTAAAGATGTAATAAGAAAAAAGTTGCTTATTAAAAAAAAATTAAGGACAGTTTGGAAAAAAAAAAAAACTGGGGTATCCTTATACTTTTACAACAAAAATAACGTAATGTAGTTCAGTAATTTGGAACTAATTTAAAAAACTGTTTATGGTTCATAGGTATACATTGCAAGCTAGTACATTCCAAATGGCCGTACTATTGCAATTCAACGTGTCCGAATCTTGGACGTTGGCTCAGCTAACGGAAAACACACAAATTAAGCACGATTACATGACACAAGTGATTAGTATCCTGTTGAAAGCGAAACTATTGGTGTGCGATGACGACGAGAGCGAACTGAAACCGGAATCCGTTGTCAATCTTTATTTGGCTTATAAAAAGTACGTTTTTTTCTTTAAGTTATTTATTCAGTCATTTTGTTTTAACTTGAAAATGTTTCCATTTGTATTTGTATCATACTTGATATTTTTCTAGTCGGAAATTGCGCGTTAACATTAATATTCCCATGAAGACGGAGCTTAAATTGGAGCAGGAAACCACTCATAAACACATCGAGGAGGACCGCAAACTGCTCATACAGGCGGCCATCGTAAGAATCATGAAGATGCGAAAAGTGCTCAAACATCAGCAACTGGTAGCGGAAGTTTTGAATCAGTTGAACACGAGATTCAAACCTAAAGTTCACATAATTAAGGTATATACATAATTTTAAGTCATTTTAATTATTTGAAATTGTATTTTTTTTTGTATTTTAGAAATGCATAGACATTTTAATAGAAAAGGAGTACTTGGAGAGGACAGAGGGCGAGAAGGATACTTACAGCTATCTAGCATGATTTTTCTCCTTCATCGTTAAATGAATAAGAAATCTCTGCAGCTATACTTAAATGGTGATGTATCCTAATTATTCGAATATTTATTACGTGTAAAAAAAGCAGGAAAAATATGGTGATTTTGAAAGAGAAAAAAAGGAAAAAAATTGTCTGCGTTGGAGCTGTAGGAGGAAAACAAAACCGGAAATTATGCGATTCGCTTGAAGCACACACACGCTAAATGAAGGGTACACTTTGTATACAACCTGTAAATATTGTATGTTTTTTTTTATCGTTCAATTAACGTTTCTGTTTCTGGAGCCAAAACGCATATCTGTTGTGTGTGTAGAGTGCATAATATGTGTGCCTGGCGGACGAATCCCAAATTATTATTATTAATTAACAACATAAAAAAAACGTTGTATCTATTCAACACAAATATTCATTTAGTTCATTCTTAGATTACAACTATTTTCTATTATTACGATTACGATTAGTTACAATGGATATTACTTAATTGACTTTATTTGTATTCGTGCATTATTATTATTACTATTATTATTATTAATTAATTAATTGGAGCAAACAAAATGGCAATTGCGAAAAATTATGCGCGCACAAAATGATGAGCGAGTGTTGGTTGTTATGAGTTACGGGAAATTTAGCAGGGGAAACGGGGTACCAGTGGAAGCAGTGGAAAAAACAAACAATACAATCGAGTAAATTTAGTTGTAACTCATTTCACGCGTTTAGGAGTTTAAGAATTCTATAGGGTGCATAGCAAATCTTGTTGAATTAACTTGTTGTTAATTACTTTTTTTTTTTGAAGTTTCTTTATCTGTCCTTTCTTGTTTCGTCTTTATTTTACGAGTACTCCCATAGATTACCAATAACATTATTATCGTTAACAAATGATTAAGGGTGAGTGTGCAACTGGAATTGTTCGTTTTTTAGACATGATTAAAGATGAACGATTTCCTAGATGAATCTCCCATAGGTTTTGCGCAAGAGAAAGTTGCAAAATGTGAATAGTGGAAGAAGACGATTGTACTTTTCGCTTGTTAAGATCATTCGATTCGACTTTTTGCTACTCATCATGTCCACAGTGTCTCATTCTTAGGGTAAACGTGTATGTTCGTTTTAAAAATTAATAAAGGCTGAATATTTTCAAGGAGTTTACTTTTAATTCACAATTTACCTTACTTTTTAAAAGTTTATTCATTTATTGCTTTTAATATTGGCCAATTGCATTGGTTTTTCTTATTGCTATTTACAATTTTATTCATTTTTATGTTATTTATTTTATTAATTATGCTAAATGGAAATTTTAGGATAACTTTTGAAGAGATTTCAGACGGATTTTTCTATTTAATTTAAAGTTTTGCATACTGACGCCTAGTCTTAAGAATAATAACGTTAATAATGCTGTTGATAAATAGTAGGCTATTCTTGAGGGCCAGGATATTACTTTCAGAAATCCGTAGAGCCAAACTCCATCGATTAAATAAGTGTAATTAAGTCTGAAAAAAAGTACAATATTACTTTGTGTTTCACCTTGGATTTATTCATTTTTGTGGCGATAAAAATATGAATTTAAAAAAAACTTAATTATGATATTTATTTCAATGGCAACCATCTTTTTGATGGGGGCTTCAAATTTTCCAACATTAGTGGTATACAGTAAATACTTTATAGAAAATCACTTTTTGTTACTAAATGATATTAAAAATGTAAAAACTATGAACGCTTTAATTGAATACCTTATTAACGGTTTTTTGAAAAAGAAAAAAAAGTTTAAAAGTGAATAAAGAAAAACTAAACTAGTGTTTTCCAACAAAACTTAAAAACGGTTATTGGAAATGATTGATTTAATTGTTTCTTTCTATTTATTTTTGAAAACAATAATTTTTTTGTAGCTATTTGATTTTAAAATTTTAGAAAAGCCATAAATACTTAAAAAAAACATTTTTATAATAAAATGATATAAAAAATACAAAAACTAGAAAATTTGTAAGTTTTATTAATTGTGTGGCAACAGCTTCAACAATTCTTGGTTAAAAAAAAGTTTGAAAGCAAATTTAAAAAAAGTTCTTACGTGATTCCATAAGCTCCAGAATAAAGCATCAAACAGAAAGCACAATGGGTAAATTTCGGAGGCTTCTTATCCGTGAACCAGTGCTCGATTATTAACAAGACAATTATAAACGTGTGCACACAATGATTGAGTATCGGAGGAATAATTAAGTCAATAACTTTGGGGAAAATTAACTCGCGATCGTAGAAGTAAAGGAACCAAAAGAAGGCCATTATATAAATCGTATAAGGCCAAATTAAACTCCAATAACTGAGCCAGTTTAACTTCTGCAATAATTTAATCCGGCGATTGTCTTTGAACACCAAAGCCAGCAATTCCACAGCCATATAAATCGCTTGCGTGAACTGAAATTAAAATAGTTTATTAAAAGTTACCAAAGATTAATGCAATAACATAATAAGAAAAACTCACAAAATTCCAAATGGTCATAAACCTCCATCCGAGTTCGATTTGCGCTCGCAATTTGCTCTTCTGCTGTTCATTTAGCGGCTTCCCTTGCACTTCGTTCGCCAGCAGGAACATCACCAAAATGTGGTGAACTAAAAGCCCCAGCAAAAGGGCAGGTCGAACGTGAACCCAATACTTGGAAGAATCTGTTTGCATGTTCTGTTTTTTGCTGTTTTGTACTGAATAATTTATAAAGCGGAGGAGCGCTTAATCGATACCGATTAAACTTTAAACAACTTTTACGTCTTCTTGCGGGCAAAAGCGCCACAAAAGTCCTCCGCACACCACCCGAGTGAAAGTGTAACGTTCGAAATTGATTTTTAAAATATTGTCACTGTTTTCGTTGGCACGCTAATTGTCTTCTAAATGAATCGTTAATGGTGCCTTTACACACTTTTAAGTGCTGCTGATCCGAACGCAAGTTGCGTTATTAGTCAATCGGCTGTATAGATTCAATTGGAATTGTTGCTTTACGTCGGTGCGGCGGTGCGACCGGTTAATTAATGACGGTCACTAATTTAATAGTAAAAATGTACACGGTACGTATGGATAGTGTGTGCACCAATTTATCTAATAGAGCAGTTTTTGTTCACATTTAGATGCTATCGTGTTCCTGTTTACGTCCGTTTAGAATTGGTTTTTTTAACGATGCAATTATTAATTTCCACTTTTACAACTTTTCTTTTTGTTATTATTTTTAGTTCTGGAAACTTTGAATTACTTTTTTTTTATGTTCATATCTTAATTTGGTCACTAGTGATAGTTTTTTAAAGTACAATTCGAGTTGACTGCTTAAAAGTTTTTGCATAATGATTTCTAGATCGCTAACTGCAATTAATATTTGTTATTGTTTTAATAAGTTGCGTGCCTTGAACAAAGTTAAATATTTTTATAAAGTGTATTGGCTTCTCAAAATTATTAAAATGAACATGCTTGGTAATTGTTTTAAATAAATTTGTATTTGTTTTTTAATATTTTATTTTCTTTAAGTTCACCAACTTAATTGAGTAATTTTTTCCAGTTGATTCCTTCCTGGAACCGACAATGACACACTTTGTTCAACAACAACCCAAAAATTAATTATTTTATTTTTTGTGGATTTTTTTGTAATTCTTTATTCAATACTTTAATTAAACGATAATTTAAAAAATAATTTTCATGAAAAAATTAACAGAAACAATTAAAAGTAATTAAATAAACGTTCAAGTTAATGAAATTTATTACTTTTTTTTTATAAAATCTTTAAAAGTAGTTTTATGAATAACATTTCAATGCTTTTAATTATTTCGTCAAATATAAATTAATTTTAGAACCCCATTTAGAAATTAATCACTGTAATTGCAAAAAAAAAATTACGAATAATATACAAAAAGTACTAAATTACGAAGAACTAAATATAATAAAGGCGTTTTAAGATTTAAAAATTAATGTTTTCAATAATACAATTAGTTACTTTCCACTTTTACAACTTTTCTTTTGTTTGTTATTACTTTTCGTTTTGGAAACTATGACTATGATATAAGTTGTATCTTTTTTTTAACTTTGTTATCATTTCTTTGGTAACTACGGAGAATTCAAAAAGTAGGCTCAAGTTGAGTGATTGGAAGGTTTGGCTCATTGATTTTAGCTGGGCAAATCCAATTATTAGTTGTTAATTGCTTTTATAAGATGCGTATAATGAAAAAAATGAATATTTTTACTAAGTTAAATTATAAAATGCATAGTTGCTATTCTCAAATCTATTGAAATTTAAATTAATTTATACTTATTTTTTAATGATTTAAAACTTCTGTTACTTTCTTTCAGTTCATTAACTTAATTCTGTAATTTTACCTTCCCCTTGAAATGATTAGTCAATGACAAACTTTATCATTTTTTATAATTATTGTGAGATTGGCCCCTGAAACAGTTATTTTTTGGCTTGGCGCTCTTTCCAAGTGAATCAAATGTTGTTTTTTTTTTTAATTAAGAACTTGCAATTGAAATAAAATTCAGAAATAGATGGTTAACTAAAAAGAAGAAGTGAACATTTTTTTATAATTGAAGTTAATGAAATAAATCAAATTTAAAGTCTATTTTATTATTTATTATAGGTCTCAGTCAAATGAAAATATTACTTTTTATAAAACTCTTTGCAGAAAAGCACTTTTTGAATAAAATTTCATTTTTTTAAATTATTTCGTCAAATTTAAAATACTTCGAAAATCACATTTAAAGACTGTTAAACCAAAGACCTGATTTACTAAAAAATCAACAAATTTATTAAATACTATATACAAACATATCAAATTGAATCATTACATTAGGCAGTTAAATCAGCTTTTAAAAACTTAAAAAATATATTGGTGACTCCTTTCTTCTGCGTTTTGTATCCTTGTACAAAATAAACAAATTTAAGAAGCAATACCATAATAATTGAATTCAGAACCATAAAAAGAGCCCTTAAACTCCAAGTGAGTTCATAAAATATGCCATACATCCAAATACCAGTCATATAATAAGTGTACATATACCTAAAAACAAGACAAAATACAAAAACATCAATTAAATTAATAAGCGCTCATTAAAAACAGTAATGAAAAAAAAAATAACTCACTGCGCTGTATAAATAATAATGAAACAGTTCAAAGTAATCATGGCAGTTCTAAATTTGGGTCTGGGCATTGCTTCCGATGTTAAAAGCAGTTCTCCAAGAACAACAGGTACAATATTGGTATGCAATGCGTGGTTCATCAAATCTGAACTAAGTTTTCGCAAGTCGTCAGGCAAAACCCAATCTGGTTTAATGGTGAAAAGCGTCCAGAAACCCATCGCCACAAAGAGCGACGAGGGGAAAACAATAATATTAAAGAAGTATCCATTGAATTTGCGTATTTGCGGATTGATTTTGCCCAGTTTCGCTTGTACGTCCAAGCAGAAAGCGACAAATATGTAGAGCGTCTGGAAGAGCTGCAAAGTAACTTTTAATTGAATTTGTCTAAACTTTTTTTCTTTGCTTTTTTTTCGCTTTCCCAGAGAAAAGCGAAAGAGATCAATCGTACCATATTCCAAGTGGTTAAGTAGCGCCCGCCTAACTTCATCATTTCTTTGGTGCGTCCCTCAGGTAAACTTTCGTAATCCAGTTGAGACAATTGATAAAGGACTAAGGTGTGGTGCAAAAGCACAATCGAGTGAAAAATTGTCGTTGTTTTGCTGCTCGTCATTTTTAAAACTGTACTGCTTGAATAATGAACTTGCTGCGATAAGTACTTTATATTTATTTCGCTAATTGCGAAAATTCAAAGCGCATGTCTACTATAACCGGAGTTTGCCTTTTTTCGTCGCGAAAAAACGGTTGCTAAAGTTGTTATGTTATTTTATAATAACGATAACACTTGCGATTTTTTCGTCTCATTCTTTTGCGGATGCGTTTTGTCCGCATGGGAGGAAATTAAAGTCTAATTTTGCGATTATTATAATTATTGTTGCGAATTGTGTAATCGCTTTCAAGTTTTAACATCGTCTGCGGCCGATTGGTAATCTCTGCACTTGAATCCGGTTAACACTGATATTGATACAATTTCCACGTCAATAACAAATCCATTTTTGTATTTGTGATACTACCAGCGTCATTTCAACGTAAACTATTAATTAAACTCGTAATTAGCGTTGTTTTTTTCGAAAAATTTCGATTTTTTAATGGGATTTAAGATTTTCATTCCTTATTAATTGATTTTTTTTTAATGGTTTTAAAACAGGTTTAATTTTTTTTTTAACAAAGCTGATAAAATAGTCAAAAATTATCTTAAATGTTAAATTAGTAGAATTTCCGTCAATTTTCATTTTAATTATAGTTTTAGAGGATTGAAGGATTTTAATTCTATTTTAAAAATGATATAATTGAATCTATTTTTAAAATAATGTTAAATCAAGACATTTTAAAGATATTATGCATACTTGAGACTGATTAAGTATGCTAAAATTATCATAATTATTAAAATAATAATAGTTTTCTCGTAAGTTTTCACACTTATAACTTTTTTATTGGGTTTTTAAGATTTTATTTCTTGGGTTTTTTTTATAAATAAAAACTATTAAATAATAATAGTAGTACATATATTTTTCTGTGCTTTGAGCACAGGGAGGCCATGGACCCGATTCGAACCCTGTTTTAAATAATAATATTAAAATAGGAATAAAAAAATATTTCTCTTTGTATTCGAGACTTTCCAACATTACAATATATTCATAGGTAAAAAAATTATCTTAAATATAAATGTTAAAATAATAAAACTTATTTTAAATAATTTCAAGTAAAAATGTTAAAATCAAACGTTCATTGGTTCCTCCTTAAAATAATCGCTGTTTAAAGCATCCAAAGCACTGATTCTTTTTGCTGGATCAAAGGTTAACATACTCTGCAAAAATAAAAATAAATTAAATTATTGCAAAAATTTTAATTTTTAGGCAACAAACCATTATTAAATTGTGTGTATCTTCAGCCAAATTAGGTATAACAGATCTCAAATCAATTTTATTGTTAACTTGAAACGAATCGTATTTAATGGAAACAATTTCTTGGGGCCACTCAGATATCAATGGTTTTCCCAAAATTCTGCAACAAAACAATCAATAGTAATAAAACAATATTAATAGTTGTAAGCATTAATAAATGAAGCCAACCTGAATATTTTGTTCAACTGGTCGACTTCTGAAGTGCCACTAAATAGCGGTTTCAATGAATACAATTCCGAAACTATACATCCAATCGACCAAATATCCACTGGTGATGCATATGTTAACTCCAAAAGTACTTCAGGAGCTCTGTACCATAAAGTAACAACCTAAAATAATTAATAATAACAAATTATTGCAAATTATATTAAAACGATTACAAAAAAATAGAAGAAATTCATACCACAACTGTAAGTTTCATATCAAAATCATAAGTTTTAGCCAGTCCAAAATCGGCAAGTTTAATATGTTCATCTTTTGTTAGCAAAATATTCTGTGGTTTTAAGTCTCTGTGGATGATCCTGTGGGAATGCAAGAAATCGACTCCTTGAAGGATTTCCTTAACCATTCGTCGCCGTTTATGTTCTGGTATTAGTATAGGACTTGGAGTTTTCTCAATGAATGATGCCAGGTCTTGTTCTAGGTGTTCAAATACCAAGAACATAATGAGTTTCTGTTCTAATCTTTGGCCATGGCAAATATCCAGTAATCTGACAATATTAGGATGTTCATGGGAATCCAGTTGTTTTAATAGAGCAATTTCTCTTAAAGTATTAATAGGAAGTCCATCTTCAGTTAAGGGAACTTTAACTTTCTTCAGGGCTACCATGGTGTTGGTAGTTCTATCTCTGGCCCGATAAACAGTTCCATAAGCCCCTAAATCAAATAAATATTGGATTAAAATATGTTATTTCTGTTTTTAATTTTGTTATTTACCTGTGCCGATCATATCTAACTCTTCGTACGCGTTAGAATTTCTTGTAAAATCCATTTTGGATAATATTAGCCACCTGATGATTGAAATGTTTTGAAATTTATTCCTTCCCAAGGAAAAAGCAAGTTTAATATGAAAAAAAAAATTAAGAATGCATTTAAAAATCCTGAAACTTAAAAAAAAGCAACTTAATATAGTTTAAAACGATAAAAATACAAAAATTAAGGCAAAAAAGCAAACAATTGCATGGAGTCTTTTTTTGATTAGGTTATGTTTCTTTTGAAGAAACTGGAAGAAACAAACCGTTATTTTTTAATTTTAATGATTATAATGCCAAATACTAAGTAACTTACTAATTAATCAACCTTATTAGTTAACCCATTTTATTTTGCACTAAATGCATAAACAAATTTTGCAAATACTTGGCGATTATTGCTTTAAAATAAATTTAAATATGGAATAATATGAATTGATTTATAAATTTGAAAACTGGTGCTTTGGTTGCCTATGTGGGCTTTTAAAAAAATAGGGTGAAGGGAAATTTAAATGTGATTTTTAAATGTAGACGAAAAATTAGTAGAAACAGTTACGAATAATACACTAGTTTTAAATTTATAAAGAACATGTAAGTAATATAACTATAAAAAAATTCTAGGCTTTCTATACTTGTTATAATATGTCTTTAAAACCGGCGGTAGCAGCCCCCAAAATTTAATTGGAAAACAATATTTCACTGTTTGCTGATGGCCTGGTACAGTTTCAAAAGAATAAAATTGAAAAAAAAAATAAGCCATGGGCTCGTCCGGGATTTGAACCCGGGACCTCTCGCACCCGAAGCGAGAATCATACCCCTAGACCAACGAGCCGTTATACAAGACACATTCAGAACATATTATACAAAGGACCTACAAAACTACTTTATTGTTTTCATATTTAAAAAATATTAAAATTTTATTTTTTAAATTTATTAATACATTGCTTAAAAAAATAAAGCTTTATTAGATAAATTAATGTAAAAACATTTTATTGTCTTACTTTATTATATCTGTTTCATGTTCTTTTAATGCAACATTATGAAAATTATACATAGAAAGAGTGTAATAATTGATTTTTCAAGAACATGTGTAAAACATTTAAACATTTAACAGGTACCGTAAGAGAAAAGCGTTTAATTTGTAAAACAAGTGCAAAAATCAGTTAGTCAGGTGTGGCCGAATAACAATAATTCTTAGAGGCCGGAGGCGCGAAAAGAGTCTTTGACCGAGCGGTCCCGCATCCCACGATTTCGTGGCTTCCAATTAGAGTCCGATGGTTAGATTCTGTAATCAAGAGAATGGGCTCAGGATGTAGGTAATGATAGGTGCACTGAGATTATAGCACATAAGTACGAGCAGCAAAAGAAGTACACCTGCATTTTGAAAAGTCGTGCATTGTGCGTGAACGGCTCTTCGGCTTCTCCTACCTTTCTTCTTTCCTCCGAAGAAATTCCTCCAAAGAAGTCACGGTATGCGTACGTCACGAGAGACCCGTTATGAGGCACTTGGAAGAGTAGTCATTAACGAGAATTCTAGTGTTGCGGCGTAAAGAGTTAAAGTTACCGTTCGAGAGCAGTGCGGTTTATTTACTCGCTCAAACATCGAAAGTATCCCTAAAATTTCCCCGAAAGGACTCTCGAGTGGTCCTCGACTTGTGCAAGTTATAATATACCATATAGTCGTTCTCCAAATAAACTGTGTGCGCCGTTTGTGACCCAATTTTCGCGCGGTACCCATTGTCCAGTGCGCTCTATTGTCTCGCGAACAGCGAAGAGCGAAGAGCATCAAAGTGCCCTTTTGCCTGATGCGTTGTCTCGTCCAAGGACCGCAACCTGCCCGACTAAACAGAAAGAAGGAATCCGCTGGAATCCACTGATACCATTCGCACACATTCAGGAGAAGAGCAGTCTATCTTGAGGATGTGATGTGATTGACCTTCTTGAAACGGCAGCCATGATTACTAGAAGGTGCTCACCTTTCTTCGAAGGTCTTTTCGTACTTTTCTTCCTCGCATCATTTGTGATCGCAGGTAATTTCTCAAAAAACGACAAAAATATTTGTAACCAGTGCGCTATTTTTAATCAATATCTTTAATTTAATATAACAGTTCTTAACTAATTATCTTAATTAACTATTATACTAGTGGATCTCTTGTCATTTTGTGCACGCATCGCTTCATTGTGAAAGCTTACACTAGTAATTAAAAATTGCAGATTCGACTGTGCTTTATGCTCTCTTTAATCCATCATTCACAAGTGCAAACGATGTATAAAGTGCACTTGAATTGCTGCTGTTTGTATACTATAGATACTACTTAATATTAGCGGCATATAATTCTTCTTTTTGTTTTTTGTTGCAACTTCACTCAAAGACTCAAAGTTTGATTTCTTTCTGTTTCTTCTCTTCTGTTCTGTATGGATCATTCGAATTTCTCGCACTGATTCAAGAAATAATTTTTCGTTTGTCTTGCATTTTTGCTTTCGTTGCTGCTGGGTTTTCCTTTATTGCAATATACGTTGGCGTTCGTTCAAAGAAGAAAGTTTTACATCCGTTTTGCAACATTTTACGTATTAGTCACAGCTAAATAAAATTGTCGGGTCCCATAGAGAACATGTCTTTACACCACATAGGCGACGTATAAATTATTTCTTTTTTTAATTATTGTTACTTAAGTGCTGGTGTTTTTTTTTCAGTCAATTGCTATTGTTTTTCTTTGATAAGAAACTAGGTCTAAAGTGAAAACTCAAATGAAGTAATTTATCGATTTATACAGCTTTTAAAAATCAGAATAAAATGAAGTTTTTTTTTTGTAATTATATTTGCTTAATTGTAATTTTAAATTACTGAAATTAAAGCTTTTATTAGCAATATTGATTATTGTTTTGAAACGAATGATTTATTTGTCGACGAAATCAATCAACTGTAAAACGTAACACTTATTATTATTACTCGGAGAGTCATTTTTTGGGAAAATCCCGCAAGCGAAAGCATTTTCCTTTCCAAACCACACACATTTAATGCCATTTTAATTACTTACGCAATTTTTTGTTTGTTTATTATATTTACATTTTACATTGTCATTTCATAGTTATTGTCTTGCTGCTTCGTAACTCCGTTTTTCTATGCGCACACTTTAGAGACAAACTTAAAAAAAAATATTGTTCAAATTATTTAAAATTTAAATTACATTAATTATTTAAATGTTAAAAGTGCATATGAATATAATTCGAAAAGAATAATTGAATGATCTACTTATTTTCCAATGAGTCGCAGTAATTATGCAAATTTTTATTTAATTATTTGCATTCTGTGGGTTTCGGTTTCTCTTTTTTTTTCTGCACGCACCGAAAAAAAACGTTTTAATTGTCGCAATTTAATAGGAAAGTCGATTAGCATTTGAAATCGACAAAGCCGATGCAACAAAAATCCAAATAAAACTTTTTCAAGCTGAGCTGCAGAGGTACATGGTAAAGTAAATAATTGTTGTTAAAGGAATAGAGGAAAAGTTTAACAATATAATGGAAGAAATCAAAGGAAACGCAACGTTTTGCAAAGTGCTTCTCGATTACAATGCCGCTACTTTCTATGCTCACCAATATTGTTTTCTATATTGTTGTTGTTCTTCGGCATGCCCGGTGAATTTACAACAAACTTAAAATGCGCTTTTAACAAAAAAAAAACAGAAGCAAAAAACGCGCACTATCAGCTTGTACCAGAATAATTTCGTTTCAATTACGTTTGAATTTTGCGAATTTATTGGAATCGGTAAAAAGACTTTAATTAAATTTCTAAAACAGCAGTTTTAATTCATATACCATTTCACCGCTGGCTTTTTTATTTTTATGTTTTTTTTTTTACTGTTAAAACAGGTATTTCGGTTACGAAAACGGCAGTAAATTAAATATTTTGAAACAATAGAAATTTACTATTGCAGGAAATATCAATTCTTTTATTAAATTTATTTTTAAGTACAGTTTTTTATTGCTCATACATATAGGAATACATACAGGGGAGCCATTAGTCCCAGTAAGATTGGGCCTAATCTAATAAATATAATATAATTGTTTCTTCAATGACTTACCAATGTTAATAAAGAGTGCAATTTAAAATTTATTTTATTAATTATATTGTAATGCAAAGTTATGTTTTTATAAATGGGATCATATACTTTTAAAAATTTATATTTATAATCTTTAGAATGTGTTTTTCATTTATTATATCACTCTCATGGCTGAGACCAAATAATTCTCATGAAAAATATATTTTATTTGAAAATTTTGCATATTTCCAATAATTCTAGCTTATCAACTCGATAACAAAATTAAAAAATAGAAAATTAAAAACAAAATAAAAATAGTTTTAATCGCTCCCATTTTAATAAATGTAAGTTTCTCCCACAATTTTGTGCTGTTATACTATGGAATCACGGAACGCGTTAAATTAATTATAAAATTGTATTGTTTTCTTTAATGGAACACCTTGTACATAATTTCAAATTTCGGATGTACATTGATTAAGCTTTATAAAGATATCAAACATAGTATTATTAATAGTTTTTCATAATTTAATTTTAAATTATTAAATTTCAATTGAAATCCCATAAGAACAGCTGGCAATAGACATTGTTTTAAGGCCATTTCAATGTAAATTTTGAAATGAAGTCAAGGAAAAACAAATTTTCAATATTTTCATAAAAATGTTTTTTTCTCAAAAATTCTTTGGTCTCGCCGAAAGTGTGATATATCGAGTGAAAGAAAATTGTAAATAAAAATTATAAAAACCTTATGATTCCATTAAAAAATCAACATAACTTTGTAATACATTTTTTTAATCGACCCTGTACCCTGTGAAATCTACAATAATTGTTTATTGTACTCTTAATAGACAACAGTCTCTAAAGACATTGATATGACAATGAAGAAAAAAATAAATTATATTGAATAGTCCTACAAAGACCTACTAATGGCCCACGTAGTATGTTTATTGTATAAAAAAGTTGGAAAGTTTTCCTTTTAAAAAAATTGAATTTACCATCAGCTAGTTTTTTTTAATAAGTGCAAAGATCTATGATATGTAAATTGAACAAACAGTAAATTTAATAAATAAAATAAAAATGTACTTTATCCAAGCGCGAACAAGCTGAGCAAATAACTGTTATAAAAATTACGTAAATATTGACTTAAAGTTAAGCAAAGTGTATCTAATAAAAATATGCAAGGCAAATTTAATTGCAGCTTTTAATGCAAATAGTGCACTTTACCGGGCATTATCCATATCATTACCGACATTGAACATAATACCAACACACACGCAACGCGATAATTTATTAGAAAACTGTTGCTTTATTTTTACTGTTACTTTTACGAGCGATGGTTGCAATGTTATTAACGTAACGTGCAATCTCCTAAGTAAGTGAAGAGTGCTGAAGCAAACGGTGGCAAGCAAGGAATAAGCGAGTGTTGATATTTCGAAAGAGACTTTTTTCCATTATCTTTCTTTGATTATTTTTATTATTATTATTATTACGGCAGGTTTAGTTAAATGCGTCTTGAGCGTCGCGTCGCTTCTTAAAGTTTCTGCCGATTGTTCGGGCGCGCTGATTTGTGACAACATTCGGGAAAAGGAATTCGCAGCATTCGATAAAGCATAGCGAGCGGATTAATTAAAGGCGTTCTTAATTAAAAGCGCACTAATTTATTTATTTGGTTTAGCTTGCTGTGCTTTTAATTCCGTTTAATGAAACACCGTTAACGAGTTAGCCAACTATGAAGAATAGACTTGGTCAGAAAATGCTTGCTTTATTCATTTATGAGCTACTTATTTTATTTTCTTTCTGGTACTTTACTTTAAACTTTTATTTACCGACTAATTTTCTTTACCAAAAAAATAAAAAAAACAAGTTGTTCTTTTTTGCTTTAATTAATAATTTCGTTTGTAAGTGCAACACCTGTAATTGAATAATTTAAATTTCCATTTACTTTTTTAAAAAATAATATTTAATTGCTTTATAATGTTGTTTAATTAAATCGATATAAATGTATAATAAATTGCTTTATTATACGCTTTTTATATTTTGCCAAAGAATGAAACTAATTTCTTAACTTTATTCCAATTATTTTAGAGAATACAATAAAAAATTACTAACTTTTCTGTTTAGACGAAAAAAATAAAAGGTTCTTTTAATTAGTAGTAGTAGTACTTGTATTTTTCTGTGCTTTGAGCACAGGGAGGCTATCGACCCGAAGGTCCTTCTGCCATGGTGATGGGGATGCCTACCCAAACACCACTAACCATATCTTGCCGGCCGTGGGATTCGAACCCATGTTGCTCGGTCCGAAGTCCGGAGCTCGAACCACTGAGCCACGGTCCCGGCTTCTTTTAATTATTTAATTAATAATTTCAAAAAAGAAGTCACTTTTACATAAAATTATTGAAATAAATATTATATATTTCTACAATGACTAATTTAAAAAAAAAAAATTTTTTTCAGAAAAAATATTTAAAAAATACAATTTTAAATATTTTAATAAATAAAAATAAATTTATAAAAACTTTTACTGCTTTAAAATTAAAAATGATGCACTCTAAATAATCCTACTGTATAGTAAATATTTGTTATTATTAATTTTTTTATTAAAAATATTAATTATTAACAATTTAATTCCAAAAGTCATCCAAAAAACTATTTATATTACAAACAAAAATTTACCAATTGCAGAAATAAACGATTTTTACTCAAATTCATTCATATCTCCGAACTCGGCAAACCAGGACTTGAATCCTTTGCTAAAAAGCTCGCAATTAACTACTGGACACATTCGCGAACAACGATCCGCAAGTCCCATATTAGCCAGAAGCCATTTAGAGGACATCAGCAAGTTGAAAAACATTGCTGATAATATAGACTCAAACCATGTGCAAACGGAATCATTGGATGAGCCCTACATAAGGCCATCGAGGACCTTTAAAGAGAGCGCATCAATTTTAAATTTGGATAAAACGCAAGTGGTTTCGGGGGAAGATTTTGGGGCTCCACAGGCCAGACAACTGCTGGAGCCCCTGAAGCCCACTGCGACGGCATCGGAGACTTCTGCTATTCTATCGACAAGACCTCCAGAGAAGCCGCGACAAGCCAACCCTGACATTCAAGACATCATCACCGGAATTGTCAAGTTGCTCAACGGGAATGTAAATGTACAAGCCAACACTGGTCCAACCGTGGGACGTCCCGTGCGTCCTTTAAGTACACGCATTAACAACCGAGGTCCTCCACGGATAACTGATGTGCAAGCACTGCCTCCTGATTTCGATGTGCCATCGCCACCTTTACCACCACCGCCTCCAGTAAACCAAAAACCGCCCCAGGTTCTTACTACAACCAGACTTCCGACACCTTATCCTTTCGATTTGCCACCACCTAATACTTCTTTGATAAGACCTCATGGTGGTAGCACTAAAAGACCTTATAGGCCTGTTACTATTCCTTCTTGGAGCCGACCTCCTCCTTTTAGACGCCCTTTTTCCCCCAGAAGGCCCACCATTATTCCACCGTATCCTAATTTTGAAAACACAGTTAGTTTGACCAGTGAAAGACCTCCTGAAGATATTCTAACTTTGGATTTGGGATCAGAAATGATTGGTCCATATGAATCGGAAAATAAAGAGACCAATACTGTGAGTAGTCAAACTACAACCACAGATGATCAGAAACAAAATGAAGAAGACAAAGAATTCGAACTGCATAAAGAGAAAAGTTCTTCGAAAATGGACAAGAACACTTCGACGTTGTCTAGTAATCATTCAACGTCAACACTTCTTCCAACGGATACTAATAACGGCATTGTTTACAAAACAGGAGAGATGACCCTTAATGAAACGACGCAAACAATAACTAATCAGAGCGATAGTTCGCAATTGGAACCTTCTTTCGTTGACCACTCTGCTGCCAGCGGAGTGACGAGCAAAGAGAGTTTGATACTGTCTAGCACACCCACAAAATCGCTACCTAATGACGTTACGACTACTTCTTCTCCAATTACTTCCACAGCATCTGTCGGAGTCTCTAATAGTAGCAGCGTTAACGGTAGGAGCAATAATGGGGTAGTTCTTTCCACGATGCAACTTTAATGTTAATGTTCCAGAGGAAAACGCCACACAGGCTTTCTCTTATTATCCTTTCAAGCCGAGACCAGGCATCGTGCTGGACGATCCTGAGTATAAGCCAGGAGGGGTGAAGCGGCCCCCTATACTCACCGCCCGGCCACAAATAGGACAAATTGGAGAGATTTTCGATGTTACAGTTTCTGCCATTCAAGGACCAGCCAGTTCTTCCAGCCAAGGAAAACCATATGTTATTCCAGGTATTAAAAATTGTTGGCCATAAAGTCTCTCCTGTTTTACAACGCTTTTCAAATTAACTTTACTGCTCTCATATTTGCAAGATAAATTCACTTAAAAAGATGAAATTGAAAGTAATTTATATAAAAAAATAGAAAAATATAGTCGTATTATAAAAGAAATACTCAAAAAATTAAAAATTTTGGAAACAAATTATTCACTTGAATCTTAATAGGTGGAATCAATCGCAAAAAATGGAGTAATCATAATAAATCCATTAGCCTTATTGATTGAATTTATAAAGCATATTACTTTTGATTCATGTGAAACCTTTGTTAGGATTTTTGAATAAAAAAATTATTCATTAAAGTTATAATGTTCACTAATAATGAGAGCAGAGATATAATAGTTTTTTGCAATAAAAATGTGGTTTGTAATTGTTTTTAAAAACTTGTTATAAATGATTTTTTTTGCAAATTTTATTAATAGCTTGAAAGAGCATTTAATGAACTTTACAGATAAGTTTATTTCATTTTTATAACTAACTTAGTTGTTTTGTTTTCCATAAAAGCTCCCTTTAAGTCAAGTTTTGTCCATTTTATGAGCTTTTGCTTTTGATGCATAAATTATTAACAAATTAAAAATAATTATTTTAGAAATTGAAATACTATTAAAACATAGTTTAAAAAATAGAGAATTACTGTATAAAAAAGATTAATCCAAAAGAAAACAACAAAAACGTAAACAAGAACTATTACGTTTTTAAAAAGTAAGACATGAATATTTTCAATTGATTTATAAGCCTGTTATAAATTGAATTTTTGCAAGTTTTATAAAAATCATAAAGAGCATACGAGTATATTGCACTTTCTAAAAAAGTTTATTTCACTTTGATAGCTATCTTTGTTCTTTTGTTTCCATCAACAGCTCACTTTATGTTTTGTTTAGTCCTCTTTGTGAGCTTTTACTTCTAGTGCCCAAACTAAGGCAAACTTTTCGAAACAAATGACAACATTTATGGGACATTTAATATAGCTTTAAATTATTAAAATAAAATCAATACATAAAAAAATCAACTTGACTTAAACCAAAAACTAAACTTACTTTTGTGCACTTTTAGAGCCCAAACTAAAGCAAGCTTTTTCGATACAAATAACAAATAAATAAATTTTTAGGAATAAAAAATAATTTTAAGTCATTAAAATAAAGATATTAAATTAAAGTACGAATTTTTTGTTGAATTAAATCGAAAACTAAAATATTAAAAAGTTGATATAGAGCACGTCCACAATGGGGTGGTGTCGCAAGACGATGTGATAACATCGCCCGTGGGCAACGAAGGATTCGTATCAATCGACGGCAAGCGAACTTACTTAAATTTATTTGGAGAAGCGACGAGCACAAGCATAGCACCCACGGCCACAAACACCGCGAGTGTCGTAAAAGCGAGCGCGGAAGTGGAGAAGACAAAACCCGAGAGTGGCACTGGATTAAAGCCAACACCCCGAAGGCCCGTTTACAATAAACGGCCCGTGCAACAACCGCCAGTGAGGTAAGATATCTATTTGCAGAGTGCGGCCCCATTATAGGGGGACTCAATTTCTTCCTCGCGCTCTTCTCCTCAGAATCAAATCGCAGTCTTTACGCAACATCTATCTACATACTTTCTGTTTGTTGTTGTTGCCTCCTTTATAGAATCGATACTTGCATCGTGGGAGACGACTCGACATGCGATGCATCGCAATACGAAATTTGCATGACGGAGGCGGGGGTGAGTTCCTGTCACTGCCGACCGGGCCACGCGAGACGCAAGCACCGGGAGCCATGCAGACGGGTGGTCTCCCTTTTAATTTCCTTGCGAGTTGACAGGCTATACGACCGCAGGGTCACTTGGTCCAGCGAACTAGCAAATAAAGGTGCCGACTTATATCAGCAGCTATCCTACGAAGCAGAGCGAGCCGTAAGCACGAAAGATTTCCTCGAGAAATTCCTCTTAATGAATTATTAATGATTAATATGCTTCTTGTGTGCGCACAGTTGGATTCCGCTATGTCCATGACCCCGTTCAGTGACGAGTTTTTGGGAGCCAAAGCCAATGGTGTCTACGAAGGTGATAGGTCGCAGGGTCAGGCAGGTGTCTTCGTCAACCTGACGTTGCAGATCGAAGAGAACGCGGAGACTTCCAGGGCCACTGTGAAGGCCGACATCCAAAGGCACTTATTGGGCGTCATCCAAAGGAGAAGCAATAACATCGGTAACAGCGCTTTGTGGGTCGATAGTCCCCCAGGTTCCGTTTCAAATTTGCAAGGTATTACGCAATATTCCCCAATTTGCTTGTAAAAACAAAGAACAAATGTGAAAAAACCCGAAAAACAAATGCGGAAACTTTTCAAATGCAGATATCGACGAGTGTTCCTCGCCCGAATTGAACGATTGCCATGTTCTGGCCCAGTGCGTCAACACTTTCGGCGGATTTAAATGCGTCTGCGGTTCCGGCTATCGCGACCCCTGGTCCGATAACAAACATCGCGCCGGAAGACATTGCGAACAGTGCTCGTCGCAGCATTGCAACAATCGCGGCGAATGCAAATACGAAAACGGACAAGAAGTTTGCGTGTAAGTATGCGGAATCCATTAAACTACATATAAAAAACAAACATACAAAAAAAAACAATGAAAAAATTTGATTAGGTGTTCCGGAAATTACTACGGCGCTCAGTGCGAACTTGATGGAGAAGTCCTGGGGGTGGCCATAGGAGCCAGTGTTGCTGCTGTTATAATTATAGGGTTGACCTTAGTGTGTCTAGTCATGTGGAGGTAATTATTTTTTTCTCAAGTAACTGTAACAAAGAAAAAAGTGGCAAACTAATAAATTAAATTATCAGTCGTAAGTGGAATAGGGAGCAAAAAGCGCAAATGGGAAGCCCGGTGTTTGGATACATGGCCACGGCAGGAAGCACCGTTAAGACGCCGGTTATCGGAGGGCCTCCTTATCAATTAACACTGGAGGACAGACTGCGCTGGGCACAGATAGCGGACGCAATGGCCCAAACAAACCATTACGCTGTAAGTGGAATGAATGACGGACCTCTTAAAGCGCGCAAATGTTTGAAATCGATTTGTTTTGAAATCGTTTAGCCGGAACCTGTTAACGCGACCACTCGACCGTCCTCCGCTATGTTTGGTTATCCTACCTTATCATTAGCTGGAACTCTTCCGCATGTCAACGTCCATGGAACGCTGCCGCCGGTGCCCATGCCCAGATTGAGTATTCCCACTACGCTTAGCCACAAAGCGGCTAGTATCCACGGGATGAGACCATTGGATAACTCTTCCTCCAGCGAAGAGGAGGACAAGACCGACTTGCTCGGACGCAACTTCCATGTGCCAAGACCTAAGAGCAGGAGCAATGCTTCAGTTGCTGTATGGATTTTTCTATTTTTTTCTTTTCTTTTCTTTTATTTTTGTCTTATTTTCCAAATTGGAAAAAAATGATCCTTTTAAATTCCAGAATCTGAGTGGGATTTATTACGATGTGGACTATGAGCAGAACGAAATTTACAAGCATCCCTCGGGGAACATACCGATGAGTACTTACACTTCTGGAAGGCATCCGTTCTTTAGAAATTGACTGTAATTACAAGTAATTTGACTCCCTTACAGATATGACGAGATTGCAGGTGTAATAAACTTATAGCATGTAACAATAATCACCACCAAAGTAATGTAATAGCGCTCAGCGCTTTAATGCAGCTCTTTTTTTGTTGTTGAAGACGATAATTTTCGTGTTTGTACATACCATTTACGTTGAACCCATTAATTTAAAACATAAACCCTGAATGTATTAATTTAAAAACTTATTTTATTTTTATGTAGGTTAAACAAATGTATTTAAATAAAAATTTGTTATACAAAATTTCAAGTTCTACTCGTATTTACTATTATCCGCATTATTGAAAACTACAAGTATTGTGCAAATTGAAGTGATAAATAGTTTAAACAAACAAATTCTAGGAATAAAAAAAAAGAAGTATTCGTCCAAGTCCAATGAACTCTCCGAATAAATTTATCAACAAATAGTGGTGTAGAACAAAATGCATCGGAAGGCAGAGTGTTTGGTAAACAGAAAATTTATATTTGTACTCCTGTGCGCACTACACGTGAAATTTCCTGAAAAATGAAATGCAATTTTGTTTGAATTAATTCAGCGCCGGTTAATCTAGGTGGATTTCTATTTAGAGAAAATTCATTTCAAGTGTATTACAACGTTAAAAGCCGACGCGAAATTTATTTATCTACCTATTAAAAGCACCGTTAAATAAAGGGACATCATATTTGCTTAATTTTTTTTTCCTCTCATCATTGTACTCCACTTGGTACTGTTATATTTGCTCATTATTAATTTACAAATCACATATTTTCAGGTCCAGTATATAAGAAGAAGAATTGAGGGACAATGTAGTTAGTATCGTAATCACCGGCTGCAGAAGTCTTTCTCGGCAGAAAAAGAAGATAAAGAAGTAAAAAAAAAATGCGGCAAATATTGTGGTCAGTGGTGGTTTTAGTGGTGGTATTGAATTGCCGATTGATTAGTGGCCAGTACGATTTCGATTACACCGATGCATTCGAGAACCCTTTGAATTTCTTCTGGAACAATCGCAGTAGGTTTTCGTGGTGGCAGCCAGTGTTGCGGCCCCTTAATTAACGATTTATGGCGATTGCAGATAGACAGACTCAGGAAAACCGCATTGTCTGTAACGTTAATGGCATGCAGTGGGAAGGCATGTGCATGAACGTTGCAGAATGCAAATTTTCCGGAGGCAGGAGTCTTGGCAGAGGAAACTGCAACTACGTCAATACATGTTGCGCTTGTAAGACAAATACTTTAACTGTTACGTAACACCCTCAACCCTGATTTTCCTTTCGTCCTCTGTTTTCAGTTATAAGGACTTCGAACCAAACTACCGATGCTCGAGTCTCATATTTTAGGTCTCCTTCTTCGCCGCCCCGCAATCAAGCCGAACATCAAATGAAAGTGCGACTCGCCAATAGAAACATTTGCCAAATAAGGTATTTGTTTATTAAACAATTCATTTTTAAAAATTAGTGATTTTTTTCAACTTTTTATTTTTTCCAAACTTCTAGCTTTTTTTTTTGAACGCTAAATTTGTTAATTTCTTCATAAAAAAAACTTATTGAAAAAAAAAAATACCTAGGAATATCAAAACCAAAACACTTTTGAAAAAGTCAGTAAAAAGTGGATAAAATAAAAAATTGATTTTAGGGTGGACATCATTCGTATGACTCTTAACGATCCTGTGGCTATGGTGAGCGGTGGTGGCGGTGGTGGTGGCGCAGCGAGGACAACATTTGTGTGCAACGATGAATTTTTAGTGGAGCCGGTCCAAACCAATGTGGTAATACCGCAAATATGCGGAAGGCAAAGAGATCAACATTGTTAGTAACTAAGTTCTTAAAAAAAACCGAATTCAAATGAATTATTTGCGCAGTTTACATGCATTTGAATGACCAACAAGTGGATTCAGTGCGCCTAACGATAAGATTAAGCAATGCTGCGAATCCACCAGTTCCAAACGTCGAGCCGGAATGGCTTATCAGGGTGTCACAATTGGAATGTCCGTCTAGGAGACGCTATTTTGATATCAGCAATACAAAGGAAAATCGGAATCAACTAGCACAGGACTTCAATTATTTAGGTACTTTACTTCTTTTCCTTCTTTTTTTCTTTTCTTTTCTTTTCTTTTCTTTTCTTTTACATTTTTAAATATTTATTGCATTTTGCGAATAGATTTAATTTATTAAAAATCTTTTTTTTATAGCTCCGGCCGGTTGTTTGCAATACTTCACCAATGAAACAGGCACAGTCCATAGTTTCGGCTTCGTGAGTGACAACGAAAACTCTTTGGTTACCAATCAGCATTATGCGATTTGCTTCAGAAGAAGACACAATTCTTGCGGCGTCAGGTATATATTTCTCATTTCAAATCTTCCGCATTTCCATTGTGTAATTTGGGTCGCTTGTAATGTAAATTGCAGCATTATGAATACGTATTTAATGTTGCGTGGGATAAACATGATGAACGACATGTGTACAGAAGAAATGCTGTCGATTCCCACCACAGTTCCTCCGGGTGCCACCGCTCCCGACTACCAAGGCACCAGATTCGTGAGAAGATGCGCTCTGGATGCCACGACTCCGGCCAACAACATCGTCATATGTGAGTAGCCTACATTCTTTTAATTGGATAATTCATTTAACAGTTACCAAATTTCAAATTTAAAAAAAGTTACGCGTAATTTAAAATGCAGCTTATTGAACTTATGAAATAGCGAAAAAATAGTTCATTTCGGTAGTTTGTGGCAGTTGAAGGTAAACAATTTGCAAAAATTTTCTTTTAGCGAGACACCCCGGACCACTTTACGTGGAATTCTATTCGGATAGAATGGGCGTCTCGAGTGCCAACCCCATGGTTTCGCCCGCAGGCTTCGAGTTTCGCTACACCAATCGGGAATCTTGTCCTTAATAATAAACACCAGCATAACTGATGTGCTTACAAACGAAAATTTTCCCATTAATATTTATTTTTATTTATGCAATTAAATTTTCCATTTGAAAATCAACAAATAATATTTTTTAATTGACCCAGTTTTTCGTTTTATTTATTTTATTTTTTTGTTATGCGCAACCCTTATTTGCATTGTTAGACTGTAAGAATATCGAATGACGAATGTATGATTGATCGCAGAACGCAAGCAAACAAACATCCGATATCCCGATGGATGTTATCGGGGGTGGATGCGAAATTAGCGTCGAATATAAAAGAGAGGCAAAGAAATGATGATCGGAAAAGAAGAACCACTAATGAATAAAAGTACAAAGAAGAGAAGACGCTCGAGCGATTAGTGGCGGTGACTTTACTTTCGACTGTACCTGAGAGGGTTGTCATAGCAACTGTCCTTTACTCCTTTAGCAGACAACATAGTGGAGGAGTCGATATGGAGTGAGGGCGCGAGAGCAAGAGAGGCGGCTGGAGCGTAATGCAAGGGAAGGCTGCGAGCGAGGGTTGTAGGTATAGTTGAGGCGGCCCTATGCCTTCAGATATATGTATAGTAATACCTGCAGAATACATAAAACGCACCGAGATTTCGCTGCGAATTAACACTGCGGGTCCGTTTGTACCGTGCAGTGTAAGAATGTGGAGGGCGGCGGTATGTAAATATGCTTAGTCCGGCCGTTCATAAATCTTAGCAGCCGCCCCCGCTTTGATGTCTTTCGGCGGTAATTCGTATTAAATCATAACGAGCGATGCGAAACAAATCTCTTGCAAGGTTGTAAATCACTTGCTTTGCTGTTTTTTTTTATTTGCTTAATTTTTTTTTTATTCACAAAAAAACTTTATGAAATTCAATTTTTTGAATTTTTTTTAACGTATAAAAAATTATTATAAAGTATAGTCTACTACTATCATTAAAAAAACCAGTTTTAAAGCAAAAAAAAAGGAAAAAATCCTGAAATATAAAAAGAACAAAAGATTTTCACATTGTTTGCATCGGAACAAAAAAGGGGTTGAAAGGATTGAAGGGGAAAAAGCATGATGAGTAATTATGTGGTTAATGGAATCGATTCGCGCGCATGTTTGCATTAATTAAAGCGACGTGATATGCGAGAGAGGAATTTAAGAATAATCCATGCACACAATTGATGTGCCGGAATATATCCATCCGATGAGAGGGAACGAACGTTTTGTAATCAGGGTAACGTATGGCAATATCCGTCATGTAAATCGAATCCAAACACGGTGATGACGCATGCTCTGACATTTTGCGGAGGATATGTTCATAGGCGCACAAAAATAACATTTCCCTGAAAGCCCATCTTAAAATTTCCCAAAACTATCTAAAAATATCGCAATAAATACTCCACCCATAGATTTACATACTATTATACAATCCTTTCACTAATTCAGCCACCGACTTATTACATTGTTTTTTCATTTAATCCTAATTAAAGACACTGAGTGTCTTCTGTAAGGTTAACAATAACAAATAATTTGTAATTTTTTAATAAATTTGTTATTTTTTGTTAACCAGATAATAATAATTAGAAAACTATTTCCAATGCAAAAAAATATTGTTTCGATTATACGTATGTTATTTTTTAAAAGGAGCAGTTTTTAATATAATACTAATACTTCAAATAAAAAAATGGTGAAAATGAAAATTCATGGAGGAAATCAGTGGTTTTGTGAACGAATTAAAGTCCAAATAATTTTCGATATACTCGTACGTCAACAGTTTTTTTAAAGGGTTGGAATCGATAAAGTTTGCTTTTATAGTGCCGTTTGGGAAAACATGCGAACGTTGCAAACAGAAACATGGGGGTAGTTTTTTGCATTGTATTCGTTTGTTGGTATTTCTTTTTAGCACAAACAGAGCATGTATTTGTATGACTGCTATAAGCACATTTCGGCATTGATGGGTTTGTCAATTGACCGTAATAAAGGCAATCGGTAAATGGCAATGGCTCTCTTGGCCTGTCCGAAACAGGTGACACAAGATAAATCTAACCGATACATTACCGCAACCAACGAAAGAATTGTACTTTGTCTATTAAAAAAATGCCAAATCTTTAATAACAATTAATAATTCCGAAATTTGCAGCAGTTGTAAATTCAGTATATTAAAAAAACTTATAGGCGTTTATTTCATAATAATTTTATTTTAATTAAATTTAATTAAAATGCTTTAAAAGTTATTATTAATTAATTAACAGATAAACAAATAATTTATATAATTAATATTTAAAGGGGATTTATTACTTCAAACTTGATAGCTTTTGAATATATTTTTTTTTATTATTTAATAACAAAAACTCTAAAAAATTAAATTTTTAAATGATTTCTTTGAAAAAATATGGTTGGTATAGGAATTAAAAAAGCATGACTTACTCCCAATGGATACATACCACTTCCATAAACATCAATACTTTTTTATAAATAATTAAATAAATTTAAAAAATATTACAGGACAAACTTATAAATTGTATATTTTGTGTACTCTATCAATAAAAATAAAATAAAAAAACAGGTTATTTAATTTGAAAATATGATGTTTTCGCTAATTTAATTTTACATTATCATTTTCAAAAATTTATAATAAATAATACAAAATTAATTTTGGGAAATTTAATTAGTTCAACAGTTTTCAGTACTATTGCACTTGCTTTTGAGTACAATTTGTTTAGATTGGTTCATTAATTTACAAATGGCAGCTTTAGAAGTAACAGCCAAAATTTTAAATTTTTCCAGAAAAAAATTATTATTTCAAAAAGTTTTCAAGACATACAAATTTAAATTAAAGTTAAATAAAATTTAAATAAAGTTAATAACGACCCCCGGTATTACCCGGAAGTGCCACAATTGTGAAAATATGTTGACAACAAATCGCCTGGTAGCGATAGATGTAGGTGAAATGGCTTTATTGAAAATATCAACTTCAAATTTATATTTGCTGAAGAACTTTACCATGTAAATGATAATTAAAGATTTGATATATTTAATAACAGGTGGCTGACTTGATGACGTCACAAGAAAAACAAAACACTGCAGTAGATGCTCAGTGCAAGTGGTGCAAGCACCGGGCTTGTGTGGTCAAGACCTAATAAACACAATTTACGTGACTTTAAATGTTTCGCAAATCTGTTAATTTGTGCAATTAGTGTCAAATGGTTTACACTGGATCCACCAATAAAGTTTTCACAAGGAAACACCAGGATAACAGCAAAAGGTAGGATTTTTTAACGATTTCAATTTGAAAACATTACTTAACCTCAAAACATAAAAATTAAAAAAAATAAAAATAAATTAATATAAAATAAATGCAAATAAAAGTATTAACTGTAATTTATATTTTCATACATTAAAAGTATTTATATAATATTTAATAAAACATTCACTTTTACATTAAATTCACCATAAATTCATTACATAAACCGCTAAACATTTAGCTCGTTTCTAGTTGCAACGCACAAAGCCAACAAATTGCATTTGTTTGTTGCAAATAGGATTTATGACAACTGCACAAATAAATATTAAACGTAATATTATAATAAGCATATAGCCATTGAAACAAATGAACGTCAAATGTTTTAATTGTATTAATGAATTCAACTGAATTATTTACGCCGCATAATTCACATAATTAAATATTGGAATTTATTTGATTGATGAAAAGAGGGATGGTTATTGAAGCGGCGAAAATTGTACTTATTGAAAGGTGAAAGTTAGGAAAGCAGTCATTAAGATTGGCCAAACAATTCGCAGGGATGTCGTTTCGTTAGAAATTAGGCTTGTCGGTTGTCGCGCGCTTAAAGGGTGTCGGCGGCTGCATTGGAGGCGGCTGTGTGTTGGCGGTGGTCTTACTTCGTGACAGTAATATGAAAGTTATTCCTCGTTCTTTAATGTTTGCCAAACAAATAACTGTCAACTAGTTACAAACCTCATCCTTCTAACAAGATGAGGCCTTTTATGTTGTTTCTGCTGCTTCTGCTGCTGCTGTTGATGTTGGTTTGGTGTGAAAGGAGATCCCAATGCTCTACGGTGCCACTTTAGCCACCGTTAAATCCTTATTTATTTTTCTTTTTTGCTTTTTATTTTCTTTTATTAGTTGTGTTTTTGTTTTCGATTTTATTGACTTCTTTCTTTTAAAATACGTTTGAATTTTATTGTTTTTTTTTTGTAATGTTAATCTATTGAAAATTCAAAACAATTTAATGTTTTTAACTTTGCGGTTTTTAATGCTGTAAAAGCTTTTTGAATTATTGAAATTGTTAGAGTATGCTTGTGAATATTTTCAAAAGTGTTTTCTGTTTGGGCATTTGTTTTTGCAAGCGCAAAAAAATTTAAAGTCCAAAAATTCCAGCTAACAAAAACCTTTAAATTACAATAATGGCATTTTTTGTTTAAATTTCAGGCTTTTCAAAAATACTGAAAGGTATAAAATTATCTCTTTAATGTGCGTCATTTTTTCAGTTGCTTCAGATGTTTCCTTTTTTTATTAATTAATTACGCTAATAATTTCTAAATGCGAATTAGGGAAATTTATTGACAGTCCAATAGTAATAAATAAATCGTATAAAATAATAATGAAAGTATGAAAATTTAGGGAGGCAATAAGTTGGGTACAATTGCTTTGGAAATTAATCGAGGGCTGCCTATTAAAATTAATGGAAACGAGAGTTAGAGGGGTGGAAAAGCGGTTGCAAAAGCAAATATAGAGCAAACAGCGAGCGTTACAATATATTTATTATGTGCAACAGCGCGACACCCATATAACTTCCTATAAAACTACCACCCAATGGTATTAATTAAGTGTTAGTTATGGTGGCAACCATTTAAATTGTATATGTATAATGCCTGTATGACTGTCGACGTTTTCATTCATTGCCTGCCTGCCTGCCTGCCTGCCTGCATTGCTTGCGTGAGAGCCAGAAACGGAAAATGAGCCGCTTGCTTCATTAAGAGGAGACGTGAGAGACGATAACAGATGGCGGTATTCGGAGGGGCAGTGAGTGATGCGACAAACTAAGGGTTGTTGCCCATTTTACCTACTCCTAATTATACTCCGCACATTCCAGCAACGGAAAATTGAACTGTAAATATTTAAGCTGCTTGCCGTTCCTCTAAAGCAAATCACTTTACACTCGTTGCAAAACTTCCCTCAACTGCTCTGCTACCTATCTACCTACTTGTTTTCAAAATTACTTCAACATTGTTCCAGCTACGCTTTTCTTTTTTCATTTAGAAGGAATTTAATGCCTCAAAAAAAAAAGAAAATTTTAAATTTAACTAAAAAAAAAGAAACCAACAAGAAAAAAAGTACTTAAGGAAAAGCACATCCTTTTGCCCTAATAAATAATTTACGGGTTGTAAAAATTAAATATGCAAGGTGCAAACTTGAGATTAATGTTGACCTTAGTTACAATAATTAAAAACGATAGAATATTAAATTTGCTCTGCGCTTCGTTCTTCTTGGGGAAAGTAAGTTTGGAAAAACTCATTTAAGGTGAGCTTTTTGGTTGTTGCGAAAGCGGAAAATGGCACCGATATACCGGGAAATTAATTCCTCTACTTTTATTATTATTGACTTGCGATACCCAAGTGCCTTTTATGCAGCGTGAATGCAATCTGAGCACAGGGAGGAAAAAAAACGATGCCAATCTGTGTAGCCTGAAGGAGAAAGGAAAGAAGTTTTCTCCTGCTGAAGCGCGAAGAGTGCTTTCCTCCCTACGACCGATGCGAATTGCTGTTATCAATTTCCGCACTCTTTTTAAATACCATACATCTAAAAATGAGTTTCGCTTTAACGCCCTTGCTTCTTCTCTTCCATTTTGCTTTTTTGAATTATACTTTGCGACACATTTTATACATTTTCACATTTTAAAGCATTTTTTTCTTATAAATGAAAATACCTGTGGTTACGTCTTTTTTCTTTTGTTCTTAAATAAGAAAGCCAAATGTTGACTTTGGCAAGAGCGCAAGCAGACTTAATTTTTAGAGCCGAAAAATGTTTAAATTTGACAAACAAAAGTTTTCCTTAGGCTTTTTATATTATTTTCAGCACACGTAGTCTTTTTTTTTTGGTTCTTACGCAATTTATTTACAATGTTTTTAAATTAAGGAAAACTAAAGTTAGGATTTTTTAAATAATAGGCATTATCCCTAAGGAAACATTTTCGCGAGGACACTGTATAAATAAACATGAAGCTGTCGTCGTGGGTAAAGTAGAGCTTGCAGTCGAAGGGTTCCATTATTTGATGTGGTAATGGCATAACATCTTTAGCTTTACACGGGTCGCAGATTATTAGAATACGTAAGCAGCGCAGTGGCGATGTTTAGATATTCCCCCTGTAATAATATTGACTGAAGTTTGGTCGGTTAGTCCGCTGCGGTTCACAATTAATTGATTAATGTCTAGATCGATTAACGAGCGCAACCGGCGCTGCGTTCTCCTCATACTTAATACGAACTACACATACAGCATCCGCGTTACATACATTTTGCTCTGCGTCTCCGCTCTGCTCTGCTCCGCATGGAGCATTTACCATTGGCATCTCTGGTCTCTGGGTTGGTCGTCATCGTCGATCGATGGGTATGATTTGAATCTCGCACCAGATGCCGATAATTTGTTGGCGTTCAATTACACGCCATAATTAGATGCTTGATTAATAATACCAATCAACATCAATTAGTCCGTTATTGGATTCCGGATATGTGTACATCCAGATATTTGATTTGCAATATTATAACGACATTCGCTTGCTGCTCCGTGGGACGTACAATGGGCGCACATCATTTAAATAATTGCCGATACGTCCCATTATTTCGACGTTTAGTAATTGCACTTATATTTACCATTATTTCGATAATCTCTCGTTCTCTCTTGATTTGACTTAATCATTTGTTTACCAGTTTCATATTTCAATGGTTTCTATAATGAACTTTAATCAATAACATTATTTTAGTATAAATTGTAAAACTCATCGATTCCTTTTTTTTTAAACCAAAACGAAAATGAATAATTTTTGTTTTCTTTATAAATTTTCTGATATGAGTTAATGAAGTAATAGAGATTAAATATTTCAACAGCAAAATCAATTTTTAAATAATTATTGTTTAAGTATTTCATTTTATTTTTAGTTATATCGTTCTTAATGAATGTATTTATAAATAGTTCTATCAATGTCTTATCTTCCTTCATTATTTATTTGCTTATACAGGATAATTGAAAATTTATCAAACAAATATTAAAATTTACATAACTTTGAGAACTAATTAACATTTTTAAATTATTCGATTTTAATGTATTAAAATATTTATTACAATCTGAAATTGAAATTTTAAGAATTGCGTTACAGATTACTCCACTTATGACTCTTTCATTGAACAAATATTGAGAGTAGTTTAAATTACACAAATTTATCAGCAATGAAAAAGTAAAAAAGCAATACACACTTAAATAGTAAAAAATTTAAATCGCGGTTTCATTTACTGGTAACGTTTACCATCTGCATGTAATCTTACAAAGCGTATTTGCAGACATAAATCTGCTCGAAGGAAACCATTTAGAAACGCAAAGAAGCAAGCCGTAAAATAAAAGAGAAAAGGAGCAAAAGCGCGCGCGAAAAAGTAAATTGAAAGTTTTACACCTTTTTCGCAGAGGATTCTCAATAGACCCCTACGGGTTATGTTCGTTTGTCTCTAATGCACCACTCGTAATTACAGTTGTCTTGTGTGCATAGAGAAAACTCGACCACAACCGATCGGCGTTTAAACGTCTCGCAAAATAGAATTTACAAGTAAAGTTAAGCACGAAAAAAAAAGCACAAAATTTAAAACTAAAGTTAACCGCTGAAGACATCTACAGAAGTAATTAAAATCGAACACAATGAGATTGTAGTTTGGGGGTGTATAATGGGAATAAGTGAATGAATATAAGAAGCTGCGTGAATTTGCCCTCGAGTCGAATACACACTCGTCAAAAGAGACGAAAACTATAGCGGAAGACGTTCTGAATGTAATATAAACCCGTCCCTTTTCGGCGTTATCAGTTCGAAACAGACTTCTTCTCCATCAATCAAATATCCGCCTTGTTTGTTATCTGCCTGACAGGGCAACAAACACCTTCCCAGTCTTCACACCCCCGGCCTGACATATGAAGATTTGTTACACTTTAATATTTTTGCACCTTTGCTAACACCGGTTTCATTATCATACAAAAGGCGCGCGCTTTTCCTCCTAAAAGACGCCACTCATTCAAATTTCGAAGGCAAACAAATAATTTCAAGGTTGATTCACGTTTCCCACAAGCCCTTATCAGTTCTCCGTCCAGTTGTAGGAAGCACACGGGGCGAGAGAATGACAAGGGACTGGAAGAAATCAAGACACTTTTTTTTCGTCTCTATTTTATTCCTTTTTATGTGCTCGGAACAGTCGCGAACAAAAAGAGCAGCCTCTGAAAATGATTCCTGTTTCGGTCCAACTTTGACCCCGCTTCGTCACCGTTGTTCAGAGACACACGAATGCAGATCAAAGGATGTATGATGTACACTTTATCTCTTAACTCCACACACACGCACACACTGAAACAGTCATTTGTAACGCGCGTGGTACAACGAAACAAAGAAGAAGTAGGAAAAAAAAAGAACGGAAACAGAAAAAAAAACTGCTCATTTTATTAGGGCAATTTAGTTAGTGCGTTTTCGTTGTTAAAAGGGACTACTCGGATGGACCGTGAACATCTTTTCGGGAAAACTAAACCAATTTTCAATTTGGTGTGTGCGCTTTATGCTGACACTAACAGACTATATACTTTGCTTGTTATTCATGCGCCTGCTATCGGATGCGAACTGGTAGCGGCAGAACACATCATTCATATGCGGAACTATTATTAATTATCTAATAAAAAACAATAAACATGTCGTAATGCACTCCCACGATAATCCCCATCGTGACCCTTGTGTGTATGGTGTGATTAAAACATGTGTGGCCAACATGTGCGCTACCGTTCTGCTTTTTCCCACTGGATTCCGAAATTACCAACGCCGCACAATAAATCCGAGAAAAATAACGTCCGAAAGATGGATGACTGGTTGGGCTGGGTGGAATAGTGCGAGTGGAAGAAGAGTGGAAATTATACAACGATCACTTTAATGTTAATATTTACAGCGCACAAACAAAGTGTTGTGCATGATGAAAGATTAAACAGAGGTACTTATGGCGCGACGTTGGAGTATTGGGTACCGAGCTACTGAGCAAATAAAATCTCCTTACCATGGTTCTTCTTGTGCGTCTCTACTTACAGCTGCCTGCCGGTTGCGACGACTGGAACATCTGGGCCGAACTGTGTACCATTGTGTGGATGATGGAAGGAAGAAGGGCGAGTTTTCTGTTGTGTGCACATGAAGAAGGATTTAGGGTATGATTGGAGTCCATTGAAAGCACACGTACTTCTTCGAGGAAGGGACCGAAATTTGCATTGACACACGTGCGCACCATTGCTACCTGGGTCTCCGCAACCACCGAAAGCAGCAACTCACCAATAAATAACCATTCGAACATGTCTTTTACTTTTGCTACTGCCATCACAATTTTATGCAAACGTCTACGATTTTTTTGGACACCGGTTTTCCACTCTCCCCGACGCTTTTTCTTTCTTTCGTTGTTAAAACGTTGAAAAAGGTGCGCGCTGCTTCATATTGAAACGAATAACCCTTGAACCCTGCCTAGGAATTTCTGTTCACTACCGACGACTATTTGAAGTGATATGCAAGCCCAACCAATGTATAATTAATTTCTAACGTCATCCTCTATTGTTTAAACTCGCTTTAATAAAGGAAATAATTATTTCATTCCAACAATTAATACGCTGTCGTTGTGTGTGTTGGATGCGGTATCCGGGTTCATATGAATGACACATTCGAACGGCTCGTGTTATCGCATTTAGCGTATTAAGTAAGTAAAAAGTAAGCACAATTTTATCATCGTCAAGTTTGAACGTTTGTACAGTGGTAAGGATTGTTTCATTTGCGGCGCGCCGCGGCCTTTCCATCTTCCGTTTCCGGGCCGCCTTTTTATCGGCAACCACAAAAATTGTAAATGATGCAGAGCAGCAAATGCGCTTTCAGATAAGAGAAATATCTTAGCGGCGGCCTCGCGTCACTAAATTGACGACTCCAATAAAAAGCTATTTAAGGTCGCGTTCTAAATATAAGTTGTAACATATTCACAAAATAAAAAACTTGCCTCCGTTTGCGCTCTCTGCAGTTGCGATGTCTATTGCGATGCGTGCAGCCGAAGAAGCTTACAATAAAATTAATATATTCAAAGTATCACACACTCGATGATGATAACTAAGTTAACTGGAGTTTTTAAGTGCAGAAGAGCGCGAAAGTGGAGCAATACTGGATTGCTTTGGATAAATGTTTGTCTCTAGCTGTTCTCCCTCCATGTACACTGTTGCCATGTTTGTTTTACTTGTTATTTCCTTCCCTTTATCCCGAATTGCGATAGTTGGGAGTGCAAGTACACGATAGTTGTAATATGTGAACTGAGGAGGAGGCGGCAAGGCGATCAGTTGGAATTTTCGGTTCGCCCCGCACCATACAATAGTTCGGCTTTCTGAACTTGTGACCCCGAAATTTTAATTCGTCGATAACAATAAATCGAAGATATCCGTAAATAGTAACAATGGCCATTGTCAACAGTAGTCTAATTATAAAGTAAACTTTAACTTAAACTGCTGCTGCTGCTTATTTACCCAAAAATCCAAACACTGCTTAGATGTGTTGTTTCTTGCGCGCTGTACATAAGAAAGAACAGAATCTTCTACTATACCACTAGTTCGTTCGTATCATCAACTCAGAAGCAAAGTTAATTAAATTCTCTCCTTGATTAAGAAGCAAAATTAATTATTTACTACAATACAATCTGCCATATTACATAAGTCAACTTTGCCTAAACAGTTAATTAGTTGGAGAATTGAAAGCACTTTAGAAACATCGCAAGCAATCGTAACAGACGTTTATTCTTTGAATATACCACTTAAACACATTCTCCTCAAGATATATTATAGTAATTTAAATTTAATAAAAAATAGTACTAGAAAACTAAAAAAAAAAAGATTGCGCCCAACGTGGGGCTCGAACCCACGACCCTGAGATTAAGAGTCTCATGCTCTACCGACTGAGCTAGCCGGGCAACTGATGCTGCAAGCTTTTAGGAAAAACGCGAAAGTATTTCTGGAGAAAAGACTGAAGAAAAGAAACTCGTAAAAAGTGAATTTTATTAATTATAACCCGGATGTAGATGAGCAGCTTATTATAAATGCATGAGGCGATATTGATAAGTGGAGTTTCCGATACGTGCGACGAATTTTCGAAGCGCATTACCGCGCATCAAAGGTGTCTAGAAGCGGCGGGGAGAAGAAATTGATAAGAAGGTATCCCGGCGTTGTATAGATGCACACGCGAACGGAAATTTATTTTAACATCCTGTGGGATTATGATGAACAAAAACAATTCCCCCACACACCGCTCAGGAAAGTTTTAGTTGCGCGCATCAAGTATTCATGATTTTCAAAGTGTTGTCACGTCGAAAAGACTTTAAGGGTTTCGGCGTTTGTTTAAGGTGCCGTGCTGCGAGTGTGCTGAAAGTCGCGAAAGAGCGTATCTTATTTTATTTTATTATACATTTTGCGCGTGAATTGCGCTCGGTATGCTCCGTGCCAACGACAGACTGTCGCTCCTATAATGAAACACGACGTTTAGACGAAAGAAAGCAAAGTGAACTAAATTTATTCAATTAGGCTCCAATAAGTTTAAAGAGCGCACTGTAAAATAAAGTCTGACAATGAGTGTAATACGTTAAACCGAGTTACAATGCTGTGTAATGGAAATAACCTGTAACTGGCAGTTACGGAGATGTTACCTCTTTTACCCTTAATTACAACAAGCATTTTAAGGATTTTCTCTTCCACTTTTCCCAAGTGTCCTTTCTTATGCAGTTTATATCTCTCTGCTCTTGCTCTCTGCTCTTCTTCTTTCTCTTTATATAAAGTAGGTACATTATAAAGAGAAGAAGAACTAGAATATCTTTGTTTTTCTTCCTGAAAGCCTTTTATTTATTCATTTCAGCTTCCCTTTTGATTTATTATAAGTTTACTTTGCTAGCTTAATTGGTTGTTTAATAAATTTTGTTGTAAAAAGTTTAAAATTAGTATACTCTGTATAATTACGCATATAAAATGAATATTATAAAATGGACAAAGCTTTCAAAAAGTTTATTGTTTTGGATAATTAATATGCGTTGGTCAGATCTAGTATTACGATAGAAAGAGAAGAGTGGACGTTGTGGCAGTCATCATAACAAATTAATCAATATTTGGACTATCCCCAGTTTAGCAATTTTTTACTTGAACTGCGCACCAAAAGCGCATGCATTGCCGCCACATATGGTCCTGTGTTGTATGTAGTATACTGAAGAGGCACTCTTCTGGCATTCGCGTTTCGCGTTTGTGCGGCCAATTTGCATAAGCGTTTATCACACAATTGATTGAAATATGATGATAGAGGAAACGGCGGCGCAACAAAAAAAAAACGAAAAAATAAACGCCGCGCTTGCTACGTCCGCCCCCCGCACATACATTTTGATAGATGAGTATTTATTGCGTAACGAAACAAATGGTGAAAAATAGCCCCGTTTATTATTATGGCTGCGGGGGACTATTAAGGACCACATCCTGCACTTATTTAAGGACCTTCTCTGCGCAAATTTATGATACCGAAGCGTTTCCTATATCGAAATACCCGCCACCAGTTAATTCATTTTTAACTTTTTATTTTGTTAAGTTACTTTCTGCAGAAACCTTATAAAAAAAGAAACATTAGAATTTCTTAAAAGGAAGACTAAGAATGAGCACTTTAAAGTTAAAAGAATTCACTTTAAAAAAGTGTAAGAAGCAATCAATTAAATACACGCGATCTTCATGTATTTAATTCAGCAGCTCCGAAGAGTAGGAAGAAGCATCTGGCATTTTCCTCGACACATCCAAACAACACAGCAGCCGAAAAGAACAATTGAAAGAAACGCGCGCGCGGCGGCACCGAAGCAAGAAAAAAAGCAAAATAACATGAAACTACCAGGAACGCTACTTCCTAACTTTATAGGGGTGGTTTTCTCGGCTCTATGAATGCAGCAGCGATTTGAGCTTTTATCTACTTAACACACTCTTCATGGTCTAATCCTTTTCAGGCTTCTTTTCTGTTTCCTGTTTCTTTATGTGCAGATTTATCGCGGCCTTATACAACGCGTATACCGCCGTTTATTGTGTTCCGATGTAAGAGCGAACTGCATGCTCCACGCCGACTAACTTGCGAGAAACGTTCTTTAAAACAAATATTCAATGGCAGTGCTATTTAAAAGTGGCGGCCGTTTTGGGTGCGTGGCCATTGTATGCGTGTCGGGAATAAAAAAGTAATTTAAATGGCCGTTATAGCGGAGGGGGATGAAACGTTGATTCGATTGCCCGGACTTAAGTGCTCTCGTTTCGAAAGTAAATATATGGCCAAGTTAAAAGGGGTCACACTTGGAAATTAGTGTGGCACTTTTGGCCGCTGCGTTTTTCATTCCCGGCACCTTCTTTTATGGACTAGCTAGTCGCTCGTTTAGTTAGATATTTATTATTTTTATTATACAGGGGGATTTAGAAGTTTTTTCCTGCAATTGATTTTTAGAAGTTTTATTTTTGAGTTTAAATTTTTTTAATGTTTTATTTGTTGTTACTAAAATTGATGTGGATTTTTTAAGTACCCTGCATATGTAAAAAAGTTTACAATTTATTGCATAATATGAAAAATTAATAAAATTCAAATTTATAACTGTTTGATTATGAGAGAAAAATAAGTACCCAGTACGAATATTTCCGGATGGCGTGGTCCGTCGAAAACTTTTCGCCCCCGTGTCTTCCACCATCACTTCTGCCGCCACCGACTCATATCTCATTTTTACGGTCCACGTCCGGATGTGTAGCGTACGTTTTAGTAAGATTAATATCATTTCGAGTCTAGGGCCCACTTCGAAATGTACCGAATATTGACTCATAATTTATACATCAAACTGACAGGTGGATGGGCTAATATTTCTGCCTCTGGAAAAGAGACTCTCGCATGCCCCCAGTAAAGGCAATAAGACCCCAAATTGCGAGTAGTCTAAGAGATCCAATTACGCGGAAATTTCGCCTCACGCACGTCTTATAATTATGACGAATATTTACAGCTAAGAGGCCAAAATATAGTGAGCTTAGTACCGGTGAAATTAGTCGCGAAATGTGCACAATGTTATAAATTTCGCCCCCGCACCTTCAAATGATCGGAACGCATAGACTCAAACGGAGGTCGTAATTAAAGACAAGTCGCAATGCACAGCCTGCTGCTACTGCTGCTGCCGCCAGTCTGTGTCTAAAAGGGGAGAGAAGAGACAACCCATACGTAAAAGTAAATAATAGGTGGCACACAAACTCCGTCACTGTCTCTCAGTGTTTCTGTGCCGCCGCTGCCGCAGCCGCTACTGCTAGTCCCTGTTCTTATGTGCTCTTCTGAGATGATTCGCGCGACCCTTTAATTAGATTGCGTCAGTGCAATTAATGTTCTTCGGGATTTGCCTCCAGAGAGAAAGAGAGTCATAGAGAGGGAAAGGGAGTGAGTCGATTAAGTAGAAAAACCGTGTGCCAGTGACACGTGCTAATGATCTGCGTGATTGCTAATTGTGTTGCCAATACGGCCAGTTCGATTGACATTTATCTAATTACCGAATCAAATTTAATTGAACGCATTACACGTATCAAATTTCTCAATCCAGTACAGATATTGGTTATTAATGCATGTATTATATGGATAATCAGAACGTTTTTTTCTTTATTCGTTTATATGTGAAGTAAGTGTCCGGCGCCTTCACATAGCATTTTTAACAAATTTCGATAAAAAAATTGTACAATTATCGAAAGGCTTTATTAATTTCTAACAAACCATTTCAACTTTTTAGTAAAATTTATTAAATTAAATTCATTATATACGATTTGGATTTTAATTAATAATATAAAATATATTCAATTTGTGCCCGGCGCCTTCACAATAGCAACCGAACGAATTAATTTAGCTTTAATTTGGTTTGAAAAAAATCTATTTTTTAAATAAACCGGGCAGTCTCTCAAGAAATGTTTATTAATAATTAGTTAAAAATTTCATAAAATATATTTTAAAGTACGCCGGTATTGAAAAAAATCATTTAAAACAGTTTGTAATTTTAATTCATTAATCTGTGAGTTTTCAATCAAGCAGTCAGTCAGTCAGCAGATACTGATTGAAAAATCCGTTGTCATATCGGTAGTAAAAAATGGCTTGATAGAATTTTCAATCTATTTTAATCCTTTTTGATTTACATTAATTTTAACGCAGTTAATTTTAACAATTTTTTTTTTTTTCGAAAAACAAAAGTTATTTTAATGAAATCAAAGGCAATTATTTTTAATAAACTCTGTGTAATATGTGGATTAAAATAGATAAATTTCACCTTTTTTATCGATGGATTTCACCTAAATTCAAACCAATTACAATAGCTTTTGAAAATTCGATTCAAATAAGGCTTTTCAAAAGCCCACAAAAAAAATCGTACAACCAGCAGATCGGTTTGTGAAAAAAATACAAACGGTTTATCGATTTACTCCTCTAAGCCGAAAAAGTTTCCGCCAAAACCCTTTGAAAATCGTCCGCAGTAAACATGCAGTTTAATAAACTGCATAAGTGGCTCAGGAAAAGAAAATCGTCACGATGCGGACAAAGAATGACAATAAAAGTAAAAAATTCGGTTGCATTAGAGGGAGACTAGACATGTTTTATTTGAAATGGATTGCGGGGAGTTTTGCGAAATGACGTCGGATCTAGGCAGTAGCAGCAACAGCAGTGTGGCAGCAGCAGTGTGGCAGCAGCAGTGTGGCAGCAGCAGTGTGGCAGCGACTCACGAGAATACCTGCACGTGCAACGCACACAAGAAGAAGAAGATAGAAGAAGAAGAGGATGAGGAAAATGATGCGAACGGAGGAGCGGCTGAGGAGGAAAAGAGCGTGGCAATATGTGGGAAATAAAGTATCAACTACATATGAAGGAAAGCATCGCATAAAATATCTCGTCCATAAAAACATGCATCAAATAAGGATTTAAGGCATGCGAATCCATTCCTTCAGGAGAAAGTAGTAAAACGCCAGGATATGATCTTACTAATCCTAGATCTGACTTCATCATTCATGGCTGATATGAAAGGTATGTGCAACGACTCCTTCGTCTAGGACGGCCAACAATTTATTCCTATATTTATACGTACTTGTACTACGATGCGATAATTTCCACTAGGTTTTCTAATATTGAAAAGACCGTCAGCGTCGCCCAAAGAGTGCTCTCTTTTTCTCGTTTCTTCGCTGCTTCTTCTTATACTCTTTTCTTTTTATTATTATTATTATCACGAGGATTATTCGTGTGCTGCGTCGCTTTATTAAACAGGACGCGACGCGGTGGATGGAATGCGATGTGGGGGGAGAGAGAGCGAAATGTAAACGAATTAGTGAGTAATTTAAAACGAGTGCTCTTATTATATTTACTTGCTTCAAGTAATTCTTGCACGAAAATTAGCCGGCGACGTTTTCCAATGTGTGTAATCTCTTTTTTCGTCTTTCTATATTGGACGAAAGTTTTCAAGTAGTTTCACTCAAGTTTTACATTCAAATAAAGGACTTTTCAGTTGGTTTTAGTCTTGAGTTTCTTTAATTAAATGTTGGTTTATTAAAATTTCATTAACGAAAACTTTTCAAAATAATAAACTTTTGCAAATTAAAAGATCCCCGAAGTCTTTTGTTTCTGTTTGTGCTTTTTAGACCAAATAAACTTCTATTCTTAGTCTCAGTAATAATAATAAGCTGTAAATTGTAAATAATTAATTATACAAACTGCAAAAGCATATCAATTTTAAAAAGTATTTCTTAAAAACATAAAACAAGGAAAGCAAAATGTAATTTAAAACCGGAAAGTTTTAAATAATAATAATTATATTCATTGCAACTATAAGCTACAAAGAGCTATCGACCCAAGCCGGTCTTTCCGCTCGTGATGTAAAACTTTTTAATTATTTAAGTTCCAATCTTTCAATGAAACTTCCTTGAAATAAAACCTTCCTTTTGATTTATGTAATAATTTTGAAATTATATAAATTGAATTTAAATAGTAAATTTTTAATGAATGAAATTTCCTAAGATACCCTAAAAAGTGCACCGAGAAAACGGCAAACTGTGTGTTTTAGAAATAAATGTATTGATGAAAAATGATTAATTTAGAGTTTATGTAGGAACTAGCCATTTTTTATGATCAATAAAAAAGACATTACTAAAATACGTATAAAAGAGAACATACTGATGTTTTATTATATTTCAGAGTAATGCAATAAAATAGAAATTACTAAGCTGTTTTATTTTTCTATTGAATTATTATAAAACACATTATTTATTTATTAAATAATAAATATTAGATTAATTAAAACACGTAACTCACCGGCGACATAATATGCCTCGATCGAGTTTTAAACTGCTCTTTTCACTTCAAAATTGTTGCAAATTGGTTATTACTTTTTAATTTAAATAAATGACTTTTTTAAATTATTTAATTTACTAAAAAAAACAAGTAAACGGCTCCTTCTATTGTTTTGTGTCCTATGGCTTTAAAAATTTAAAATGGTTTAAATAAAAATTATACCAAATTAGTTATAACTTTTGCAATACATTTGTTAAAATAAAAAAAAATAAAATGAAAATAATTTTAATTTACTTTCATTCCGGTATTTACTGTTCTCTATATTATTTGATTAGTTAAAACAGAAATACCCGGCTCCTTCACATACCTTAAACAGGATTTAAATAATTGTTATTTCCTTGCTTTAAAATTTTTGTGAATTGGTTATTAACTTTACGTTTGTTTAATAATAGAATTAATTAATAGAGAATGCAAATTACTTAAAGCGTAAACGTAATTAACGGAAATTATTATAATGGTATAGTAGGAAAAGAAATGGGATATTAATCGATGTATATTCCGGAGCCAGTAACGTAATTGGCATTTCTGATATTTTAATTACGAAAATCCACCATCGACGGTTGTTACACGGCAAACGAACGCACGCAGGAACGGCGCGTCGCGACGCATACTACAGGCGAAAACGGGAGGAGAGCGACCGAGTATACTATACCGTTACGTACAGTATGCGGACGTTGCGTTACATATTATAGCACGGTCATTGCAGGTAGGGTTGTTGATAACTAGGAAATGCTTTTAGCCTTTCCCCTAGCACCGAATACGCCCGGGGATGACATATTTCATACACTCATACGGGATATGGTCTAGCGTGTGCCACACAAAGAAACACACAGGCCACTTTGGCGGCGGTGGCTGCGAACAACAAAGATGCTTTACACACCAACACCTTTTTCATAGAAGTTGCTGCTTGGGTATTTGCTATGTAGACGAAGAGCGTTTACCATTTACAATATACGAGTATACACACGGCGAGGCGGCTGAAAAGTGCTACTGAGATATTGTATATGGATAGCACGGCGGATACATAGAATGCGGTAAATTGATATGATTTACGGGCAGATAAAAGGGATGCCGAATATCGCCCAATTATCACGGTTATCGGAGGCAATAATTCCTCCGCAAAGAAAGCGCTTATTATTTTATAAGGGCTTTTCTAAAAATGTGCTTCGCAGCACATAGAAAACCCCGTTCGCTTTATGAACGCCTCCATAAATTGAATGTCAGATTCGGTTAAATATCAACGTTTGCTAACATTAGCCAAATGACATTTTGCTCCCTTTGGCTTCTTTATTCTTTTTATTTTATATTACCACTATTTGTAAACTTTTTACACAACACCCTTCTTTTTAATTTTGCCTCTTCTTTATGTTTCTTGTAATGTTTTGAATTTAAAAATTACATTTAAACTAGAAATGAATTGAGGAGAATAATTTTTGATTCTCTTTAACTTAGTAGTTCTTTAACAGAACAACAAATTTTAAATTGAAAATACTTTAATTTCTTGTATTTTCCCATGAATTCCTTTTAATATCAACAAAAAAGTGTAATTCAATGATGAAACCGCATTAAAAATCGCATTTTCAAGAATTTTTTTAAGATTTACTTCTATTGAAGTTTTATTGAATTTTATCTTGCTAATGAATAGTTTAGCAGAACTAGAAAAGTAATGATTTATTTAACGAATGTTTGACGATAAAATTTTAGAGGAAAACTTAAAGTGCAATTATCCTTTTTATGAATAGCGGCTTTCGCGACACAGAAGCGGAGCTCTTTTACAGTCGACACAATATTAAAGTCTGACATAAAATTAATGAAAAGGCCATTCCGCGCCTATGCTCCGCGATAATCCATAAAGAGTCGTTGCAGGAAAACTTTACTAAATAGCTCGCACGCTCGTCGCATTTGTGCAAATGCAACAAACTCCATCCACCATCGGACTTTATTAAAAGTACAATATAGCAATAATAGAAATACGAGAAAAGTTGTCCCGGAGTTGGTGAATTTTTAGTCGACGCTCACTGCCGAGAAGAGTGACTAAAGTCGAATAACAATTACATGGGGCCGAAAACGCAATGTATATGTCTAGTATATTGACTCACGACTTATCGATTTCCGCGTGGCGAAACTCGCACAAATCTTCGGCACTCGAATTACCCCAGTTGGCAGTTGCTGCTGCCGCTGCTGCTGCTGGTTCCTTGATTAACAAAACGCGGCGAGCCGTTTCGGCGAGAAGAGAATTTGTGTGCGTGGTGTGTGCCCCGGAAGAGCCTCTCGGGGCGCACCGAAAAGGGTCCATGCGAAAAGCCTCAGAGCCAGCCAGCCAGCCAGCATCCCTATTATTTCATTGCATGTGTTTCTCGCCATTTTTCTCGCATTTATCGATTCGGCCGGCTGGCAGTGGCCAACATCGCACACACACAGCGGCAGAGAGAGACTAACGAAAACCACCCCGCGTGACTACCAACTAACTAACAAGTGCTTACCGTGAACATCAAGTGCGCCTTTTGCAGAATTTTTTTCGCAGTTGTCTACTTGTCCTGTCGTTTTCCACTTCTTGTGTCGCTGTTACTGCTGCTGCTGTTTGGAAAATCTTCTTCTGCAAATTTGCGCACGTTTTCGGCAGCCGTATAAAAAAATCTTTTACATTGTGTAGAACGAAGGGCACGTGTCACATGTAAAATATGCTGCTGCTGCATTGTATAAAAAACGATTGCGGGACTATTGAAGCACCTTGTACAGGAAGGCTTTTAGAGAAATTAATAGGGGGTGAAATGGAAACGCGGACACAGTTCTACTCTCTCTCCCTTTCATTTTCCTCTCTGTTCTTGTGTGAGGAGAGGAAAATTATATTGAAGAAAATGGTGGTCGGGCAGAGGAGCGAGTAAGCGACACCACGAAAACCGAACGCGAAGTGCAACGTAGTCACTCACCCTCTGCTTTTATACGGGCCAAGGTGGGGATGGATGCTGCGCGTTTCCAAGCAACAACGGATCATAATCATATCATACACCCCCGTACCACTTTCCCTGTACGTGTGTCCTTTTTTCCCACGTGTGTGCGTGCAGGGGACATTGCTCTCTTATTTTAATTGTTAGAAATGGGTTAGAAAGTTGGACGCTGATTTTGCGCGCATAAAACAACAACCAGCGCGGGAAGTTTTCCAAAACAATTTAACTATTTGTTTCGTATACTATTTAGATATCTCTGCTGCTTTATCTCTTTTGATGTATAGTAACTATATCTACGTTGTTTCGTTAATGAAACAACAAAGTAAATAAAAAGAAAAATAGAAGCGGAAAATGTAATATATTGAATAGGTTATTTGTTATTAATTAATTAAGGCGTTTAATCTATATTTAGTTTGCGCCAAAATTGTCTTTAAATATTTCAAATAGTTGGAATCGAATCAATAACGGAACGAGAGCAGGGAATAGAGAGCCGGAGTTGGAGCGGTAATATACAGTGCGAGAGGGCGGATATTTCAGGTGTTTAAATAAATAATAATCCATCGGGCGAATGTGCAGCAGCACCATCACAAACGCAACAACAAATAATATCATAGCGCGCGCCCGGCTGCTGCTGCTGCTGCTGCTGCTCTCCGGAACCGAAAGAAGCAGATAGGCGATTATCGCGATGCCCGTCTGAAAACTAAGCCAATAATAATCATCACTCTGGATGCGGCGAGTGACGAGAGGATTTTTGTTGTTGGACCGGATGCTGCGCCGATGGGAAATGAAATGTTTTCAAAAGTTTTAGCGGTCGACGATAAGCGCGCGCTTACATATATGAATTGATACTTCCCACTCTCGGATGCTAAAAGGAACAAAGCCCACAACATGTATTTATAATTCGTATGAAAGGCGCTACATCATAGGAATAAAACACAAAACGAAAAACAACAGCGGCAGAAAAAACAAAAAAAAAAATTTAAAAAAAACGAGAGCGATGGCGATAAAAAGTTGTTACGATAATCAACAAGGTGCATGCAGCAGCTAAGGGTTGTGTGTGCGAATTGTTTGGTTGTCGGTTTGTTGCGCATATATGGACCATCAGCATTCGCAGTCATCGTCTGCAAACTTTTGCTGGCGCGCTTCATTGTTCGTTTAATGATGTGCTGCGCGCGTCCCCCTGCTCTTTTAAATAATGCCGCCACCGCAGCAGTAGCAACAGCAGCAGCAGCAGCCGCCACCGTTGAAAAATTATTAATAACGGTGGATATTTACCTTGGCACACGGCTTTTAAAACAATTTCCAGGCAGCACACTTAAGGTAGCGCTGAATGATTAAAAATTTCTTAATAACGAAACAAATTATATGGTGTTCATTTCATAATGGAAGGCCGTAAATTACGAGCGGAGAGATTCCGGCGGTAATAACGCGCGTGCTCAACTTCGCTCTTCCACTACTACCACTACTAATACATATTCCTTCTTTTTTCCACTAAACTTTTGCCCATTTTTCACGATTAGCGCTCAAGGGATGCTTACATGAGATTTTATTGCATTCCGTCCGCTGTAATTAGTCCTTTTTTCATCAAAAATCTTCCCCTTTCTGCTTAGTTTTCTTTTTTTCTTTGGTTCTTTTTCTAGGAATTATTATTAAAAACTCGTTGGTTGATTTCCGCTTAAAAGTTTTGACGTAAATTAAAACAGCGCAACAAAATTAGCGAAATTAAATTTTGTTTGTGGTATAGTATAGTAAAGTATAGATAACTGCGGCAATTCGAAAAGCATTAAAACTGTTAATAGTATAGTTGAAACAAAGCATTAATTTAGAAGAAAAGTAAATAAAATCGATTAAAAAAAAAGGCAAAAAGGAAATAAAACATTAACTTATTCGGTTGGCGACTATCTGGTCCGTTCAGTCCTCAAGTCCTCCCCCAACAGCTCGTGAATTAATGTGTGCTCTTTCGCATAGGTGTGTGTGTTCAGTACACTTCGTTTGCCCACTCTGTCCAGCACGTGCAGGGATATTTGGGCGAAATTAATGAAAAAATATCCCGTGCAAACGTCATAAATTAGTAGAGGGATGCCGTGAATTTTTCATGCCAACATATCGTTCATATACATGCCGACTGACAGCCAAAATTTAGTTTCCCCTAAATTAAATGTGAACAAAATCGTATGCCGAACATTTTCCAAAGACCACTTCGAAAGCTGGACCACATCTAGCACACTTTTAAGTTTCTTTACATTTTCCGGAAAACTGCTGCAAATTGGACTTTTCCTAATTCTAAAAATTTAGGATTTAGAAATGTAATATCAATGCTCAAGTAAAAATTTATCACCTTAATTTAAATATTCTAAAATAGTTTAATTAAAAATGTTGTCATTTCTTTCATTTAACTTAACGGTAAAATAATACTCCCTCTGTCCTAAATTTTGGCATTCAAATTCATATTACTTCAATAAATTTGATTAAAACTTTTTAAAATTTACACATAATTTAAAATTTTGTTCCCAATTTCATACTGTTGATATCATAAAGATTATTTTAGTAGTACAAGTAGATAATTTACATATAATTCAAATTTGTTTGGAGCTTCGTTAATTTCTTGTTTTTTTTTTTTTCAAGTATAAATCACTATTTTTATTTATTGTATCTCCTTTATTTTTTTCTTTACGGGTTTGATTGCAATTATAAGATTTTTGCTCTTTTAACTAATTCTGACAAACTATTAAAATTTGTATTGAGCAGAGATCACAACTAAAATATTAGATGTAGCATTGTTTTTCAAGATGGAAACTGATTAAAATACGGTAAGTTTATCTTCGATAACACTGGTTAACAAAATTTTAACTTTTGTTTGTCACAAGAAAACTTATATCAAATTTGGAATATTCAGAGGCCATCAAGCTATAATATATCAAAGCAAAAAAAAATTGGCGTACTAAGGTTACCATTAAAAAAAACATTGTTTCCCAGTGTAAGCAAAGATTTTTAAAGAAAAGTAAATCAAAATTTGATTACGAGGGAGAACTTAATTTACTTCAAATTTTATGAATTATATTTCTTTAATAATACCACAAATTTTGATAATATAATGCGATTTACGCAGCTTTATTTAAATAAAAATATTTCGTTTTCGTTTCTTAATTATTATAAATTTATTTTTTGGTCCATGGGATCATCCTGTATAAAATTGCAATTGTTTAGTTTCAAATATTAAATTTTTACAATCAGAAAATATATCAAGTTCCGTATGCACCGACAAAATAAAACAATAATTTGAAACATAAAAAATCAATTTGCTATATAAATATTACCGCATCAATAGACTTTTCATATTGTACGTATTGTATATTGTACAATATAGGTACATTATGTGCACTGTATTTACTTGATGCATCATGTGCACTGTACATAAAATAGTTTTGACCCTTAGGAAAGATTCCATTTGCGTTTTGCGAGACTGGCAATTTATATAAACAGCAAAGGAATTCTTCGAAAATTGTTACATAAACGAACACATTATCTGCAAGTTTGGATATTACACGTCATTGTATATCAAATTAGTCGCTCCGGATGGCATGCAGTTTACCATAACAATATTTCTCCACAATAGAGAGTGTAATTTTATCCGTCTTCCGTTTTGATTAATTGAAATTATCTCACAGTTGCACTTATAGCATCCCAAATAGAATTCGGTCGACTCGCTTGCGCCATTAATACCAGTATTTTAGGCAAACATGCGTAAAAGACAAAGATAAAAGCTGAACGCAAGCGAGCAAGGAACGGGAAGAGACAGAGCATGTACTATCCATCTATATTATGTATAGTATACTATATATATATATATATATATATATATATATGTATAGACTAACAGAGAGACAGAGAAAGAAGGAACTAGGAAGGAACGAGGAAGAGAGGAAACGATCGCAAATCGGTTCGCATCTCACCTTGGCCTGCTTGCTGTGCACCTTATAGAGATTTCATTTGGCATCCCGCCGTTTAATCTTGCACCTCTCTTATTATGGCGACCTAGCACGAATTTTCAGAAATTTACACCCTTTATTATAGAAGCAATAATGAAGCCTAGCCCCGTGTAACGAAATGAGTTACACCCGGAGAACCTGAATTTAATTACGTGTGTAACACATCACCTAAAAATGCGCCGCGCGTTTTGCTCTTCGCTTCAATTCACCCTCAAAGGCTCTCTTCTCTGTATAATTTCTAATTAGTTCAGATTACGTAGATGGCTTTAAGCAAATTCATTCCATCGTCATTGAAATATTTTCTTTTTTCTTACAGATTAGCGATGACAACGCAAACGCCGGAAATTAATTCTCATCGCAAGTAAGTTCTTTTTACCCTATTTTATTGGTGTTATAAAAAATAATCAGAAAATATTAGTAATTCTCCCAGTAATCCATTATTTAAAACGTCAAATAATTTACTAGGATCACAATCAGGATTTAGACGAAAGGAATAAAAATTTAAGTTTTCACAAATTAATCAAAAAAGGTTAGTAATTCTGCCAGTAATTTACTATTTAATACGTCAAATAATTTACTCGGACCAAAATTAGGATTTAGATGAAATGAATAAAAATTTAAGTTTAAAAACAAATTTTAAATCTGACCACTGCTTCAAAATGGCTAACCTATCGCTACAAAATACTTTTAAAACAATCTCTTCTTTCCTTCGATAAATTAGCTTATTTTTAGCGGTCATTAGTTAATAATTAGAAAGTTGAAAATTTCTTTAGAAAGATTTGATTAATTAATTATTTATTCTGTGTTGAGAAATAGATAAAAAGAAAATTCGACAAAAAACTTAAATTATGTTCAAAAATAAGAAAAAACTGGATTATTTAAATTAAGCGTTACCACTAATAAATCCAGTAAGAAAATCGACTAAAAAAAAACAAGTAATTAAATTAAAACCTTTATTTCTTTGGACAAAAAGTCAAGCCCTATTTAGAGGAATCTATAATCAATAATAAGAAAATTTCTTCAAAATAATTGAAATAGTTTTTATGTATTGATAAATACATTAAAAAAGGTAATGAGAGAGGCCGTTGAGGGATGCAAAGAGATGCAAAAGGGATGCAAAGCAGTGTACAACAATAATGTTCGAGTTTGTAGTAATAGTGTAGGTGAGGTAGAAACACATAATATACATGTAGCGGACGCATTTTGTACGGGTATGCGAATGGAATGCTCGATAATCCGCGTTGACCCACACTACGTCATCAGCATTCCACTTTTGCCACCCCCGGCTGCATTACGTCTAGTGTTTTCGACATAGGGGCCGCACTTCCCTCCTGCCGCCACCGTACTACGAGTATAGTACGGATGCATGTGTGCGCTGTGCGAGCGCGTGCTGTAATGTAACCGGACACATAATTCCCATAACTCCGACAGAACTTAACTTCCATTTTCCACTACAGGCTACAACTTTATGGAAAAAACTGAAACGTTACACTTATTTTATTTGGCTAAGCGCGCAAATGGAATACCCGATGTCTATTACATGCAATATAGCATTTCTCTAAACTAAGTTACAAACGTTTCCTCCCTTGTTGTTTTTTTTTCCTGTGTTCGCCATTTCTGGTTATTCTTTTTATGCGCTTTTTATTGCTGCATTATATTTTTCAAGGGGTGCATTTTTTTGTTTCTGCATTCCGCAAGTGTTTTTAATTATTTCTTTTTTGTGTTGGTGTGTGTTTTTTTATTCGGGTTGGATTTTACTTGGTATTTTATTATATTTTATTCTTTGTAAAATTTATTTTTGGAAATTTTATTATTGTAATTCTTTTAAAAGGATTCTGAACTTTGATTTTGTTATTCTTCGCATCTACGCATTGCAATTTTTATATAATTTTTCACTGGAAGTAGTATACCGATTATTTGTTCATTTTTTCTTTTAGAAAAATAAAAAAGGCTTTTCAGTAGTCATCAAAATAGAAATATTGAAAAAAAATCGACTGATGTCAATGTTTCCTATAATAGCTTCTTTATTTTTATATAGAAGAATTACTAAGTTATAGCTTTTCATTTCTAAGAAAGTTAATTTCTAATTCCGCTTTAACTAAAAGTAATCTAAAGTTCTAGTTTTGAACATGATTTAGAATTTAATTTAAACTTTAATTAAAAATAAAACTGATCTCATATCAATTAAACAAGTTTCTCAAAGTGAGTGCTTTTTGAAAAAAAAAAAAAATAGAGATTCAAAATGTTGTAATTATTGACCTATTATTTGGCTTAGTTATTTGCTTTCGCTTTACAATTTCCACTTCTCACCAACCAAAAAATTTATTCTTTTCACAAGCTTACCTAATAAAAAAATATAATAATTAAATGAATAACTTATAAGTAAATAAATAAATGAAAATAAGCATTCGATACAAAAATTAATAATTTATTTCAATCCACCTTCATAATAAGCATTTTTAAACCGCGACTACCCTTAATAGAACAACTGGCAGTGAGGAAAATGTTCATAAAATCGCAACTTTTTTTAATAAAGCCCGCAAGTTTGCAATTAAGAGCAGAATATCGCTGATCTGCATTGTATTAGTCGGTCGACGAATAAAGATGCGCCGTACATTCGCCTGATAATTACTCACTGGTTTCAGTTTTAAAGCAGGCTTTAAAGCAGGGGGTGCAAAGCGTACCGGGGGCGGCAATAGTTAACAGGTTGCGTAACCGCCGACAGTAAGTATACCCGCGATATGAAGTAGGTATAGTTAGATTTGCGGAAAACGCGCGAGCCAGCGATTCAGCACAATTCTTCCATTGTGCTCAGTGTGTTTGTGTGTGTTCCATTCCTTTAGTTTTCGCAGTTTGTTTTTCTTTCTGTTCGCTCCGATTCGCAGCTTATTATGATACGTATATAGCACGTGTGTAATACATAGTGGGAGGTAATCGGAAATGCGGAATTAGAGACAATTGAAGTGGGCGAACAGTGTGCTGCTGTGCTGCTATATGAGTTGGATGGAGAGCAAATATAGCCAAATGGGCAAATCTGTCCGCAACTCGGCAATCCGTACGTATGGAGGCGAGGAGAGCGTATAGAGAGAGGCAGCAATCACGGAAAATGTACATAGGGCACACACGGGCGGCGGCACATTGCTTATCACTACCAGATGTCGTATAAATCGTTCGGTGCCACTAGATGTCATCGACAGACGTCCAGAGTCCTGCTCCTGCTCCTGCTACATATACTTAAACTCCGCCAGGCTTTTCAACGTAATTGGTTATATTATTATATGCGCTCGCCGTTTTCTTTTCATTACCTCCTCTCTTTGGCCCCGAATTACTTCATGCCCAAACTGCACTCGATTCATTTCCCAAATGGCAGCAGGACTCGTAAAAAAGCTCTAACTTACATATATCGATATAATTCTATGTACAGTAGGTAAAGGATATGTTTTTTTTTTCTTTTTTTTTTTTTTAGTGAACCGATTACCCTTTATTTTTTATATTAATAAAAAAAAATATTTAATTTAAGAAGTTAAGCATTTCAAAATTTATATATAAATAAAAAAAAAATTCTTTAAGTATTTTAGAAATTGTTATTTTTAATAGATTTTTACGAAACTGGCCGTAAAGTTTTATTACGTAAATGTTTAATAGCTGAAATCACCTGAGCAAATATTTCGATTAAGCTTTCTCCTTGCTTTCTTGTTTCGTCATACTGCTGCACTGTGCTAATAGTACGGTCCCTGTGGAATATTTTTCTGGTATCTGGGGTATATCGAGTATAGGTAGTTCGGTTTAAGCAAGTTTGCAAATTGCCTTTGCACGCTTCGGCATTAATGAAAAATCATCACTTATCGCAACGGTATATTATAGCTAATAACGCGGAATACACACTTGTATAATAAATAGGTGATATATAATTATACAAGCCCTTATCACTGGCCGGGTGCCATGCACCTAAACAAACACACATTACTTAAACGAACACATTACGAATATAAGTGTAACATGTCCCACGTAACATGTACTGCCTGCCTGCCTTTTTAGATGCCAGTACACGCATCCTCTTCCCTAATCGTTTCACTGATTTTTTATTTGCTATTTGTAGCCCCCTTTTTTCTTTCTTTGGTTTTTGGTTTTTATATCGGTATTTAAATATCATGGGTTGAAAGTTTTTTGGGAAAAATTGTAATATTTTGAAAAATATTGTCATTAGAAATTTAATATTTTGTTGTAAGAACATTTTAATTTGAAAGAAATTTATAATAAAAAGTTTTAAAAGAATTATTTACTGCGCCTTCTTATCTGCTTTACTTCAATTTTTCATAAGTGAAATGGTCTTTTAATAATTTTAATTAAATAAATAAAAAAAAAATCGAATGAAACTAATGTTTTATAATGAAATTTTATTTTCAAAATATTTTCAAGAAATATTATAGGTATTGCTTAATGTACGTTGCCTTCATAATTTCAATTTACATAGTTTTCTACCAGAACTTCTACCAAAAGAGGAAATAATTAAAAAACTTTTTAACTAATTTAAATATTTTAATAATTTTGATATCTTAAAGATGATTTTTTAACGTGAAACTTATGTAATTATTATGTATTTTTGTAGAGTTAATAAATAAATTTCTAAAATCAAATACCCAGAATAGAATCAGAAATTTGACAAAATTAAAAATTTGTTTAAAATAATTAAAGGCAATTAATTATCCAATAATTTTGGGGAAAAATATTTTTATCGCAGCGTCCCAATTAAATTTATGCGATTAATAAGTAATAAAGAATAATTAATAACTTTTGAACTAATTGTGATTTTGTAACAATTTTTGCAGCATTTTAAAGACAATTTAATAAACCGCTTTTTGAAATTAAATTATTTTCTTTTTCTTTTTTATAATAATGAATAAATAAATGTCCAAAATAAAACTCCCTATATGTCATCAGAGAATTGTTCTAATAAAAAATCTTATAAAATTATTAAAGCTTATTTATTATAGTTTAATGGAAATAATATAAAATCTTTAATTCCTAAAAACAAATATGTAATCTTCTCCTTAAAAAAAAAACGATGAGAAAATAATTAACAATTTTTGACCTAAGTAAGGTAATTTAATAAGTTTAATGACTTTTAAGGATCATACGGCTAATGATTTATTTTTGATTCTTGGCAACTGAAAGAAATAAAATGTAGTTTTAAAATAAAACACCCTGGAAAAAAGCGATTAAATATAATTTACTTAGAAATAATTTACTGATTTTTTTCAAATTTATCCATAATTTTCATATTCCTTATTTTATTATTATTTATTATGTTATTAATAACATTTTTTTAGTAGGAGCGTCTCTATTTAGTTGAAAAGAAAAATTGTGAAAATGTTTTATAACAACTTCTCAAAAGTTTATTCAGTAATAATAAAAATCAAAATGGAATAATACTTTGATTTGACACCTGGTATTAAATATTAATCAATAATAAATTTTAAAAATACATCATAGTTCACGATGTTGGTAACGTGACCGGCTTCCATACACATTTAACTTTCTTAAGGCCATATCATGGAAAATTTCAAACAAACTTATAAATAAATAATAGTTATAATAAATAATTTTAATAAATATATGATCAATTTTTATTTCACTAATCTTTAAAATTAATTTAATTAATATCACTTTAATATTTTTTTTAATCCCCCGGCGCCTTCACATAGATATCCACACCTTCCTTCAAATCACGTAACTACATATTACCTAATAGAAAATCACTTGTAAATTAATATCCGATAATAAAAATCGAAATACCAGTGGTAATAAAGCCAATGAAACCAATTAATTAAAACCCATCAGCAATAAAAACAAAATTATATGCTTTTGGATTCAGATGTTTGTTTTCCGTGTGAACCATAATTCGAATTTCGAAAGTAGCTTATACATATTACACACGATATTGCCAAACTCATATCCATCGGAAAAAAAGGGTAAATACGTTCATTGAGTTATAGATTATGAGTGTAACTGAGAGAAAACCAGTTAAATGCAAACGACACGAGCGAGAGCAGGACGATGAGGGATGAAACGAAATGCGTGCATATGCATAACACGGTTGACGATAATTTATTCATACTCTATTAACCGGGGCCCAGATATCATAATGAACATATAAATATTTAATATTTAACTCTCACTCGGTTAGGCCGTTGGCGGAGAGGTGTACAAGCGTGATGCACGACCGCTTTCACCCAATTTAAACTCGGTACGCGCTACGGCTAATATTATAAACATGGTTAAAAGCTCCTTAACTCTTGCTGCTCGTTGTATGCTTGGCCCCTTTCATATGGGCTGTCGGTATTATTTGTCGCGACTATTCTCGCCCAGCGTGTTTTATTAATATTGCTTTTCGACAGCGACGAAGCCTTCTGCGCGTCTTAACGCAGCATTACGATTATTATTAGCGGAAAGCAGGTGGTGCATTTGCTTACAGTATCGATCTGTGTACATAAATATACGTACTACTATTAAAAGCTAAACCGATAATTTCTCATTAGCGTCTGTGCTGCTTTCATATAAATTTGGCAACTTACGTATGGAGTACAGTACAATTTCGCTCTCGCTCCCTTTCTCTGTCTTGCCCCCGCTTTGGATTGCCGCCACCGCTGGCTGCCGCCCGCTCAAACACAATATAACAAATTGTCCATGTCGGTTGTGCGAAACGGAATGGCAGCGTGTGCGGAGATACATATGCCACGCTTAAATATGCCAAGTGTGGCGAAAACCATTGGCTGAACGGCGGAAAAGTGCCGCTTCCCGAAACTTGTCTACGCTTCTATGTGGAAACTCACGTGATCTGCCCTATTGGCGGCTCCAGCGGTCACGCACGTGTCGCGGCCAATACATCCAAGGCGCCGCCCCAACATATATTCACCTTCTTAGCCCTTTTTTTTCTCACTCGAACCTTGCAAACCGCCATCTTATGGATATGCTACTGGAAACCGCAGGTACGAGTTTTCCTCTTCGAACTTAATTATTTGTGGATTTTCAATTGTTAGACACTTTGTTGACAACTGAAGTATTTGTATTTTTTGTTCCGTTTTTGAAATTATAAACAGTTTTTTTCTTTTTATTGATTTTAAAGCTTTTGGGCTCGATTAATGTCTTAATTCTATTATAAACAAGAAAAATAATCATTTAGTTAGTTGTTTAAAATATGTTAGCCATTATTGTTTTTTATTCATTTTTCTTATCTGTTAATTATCAATCCACACATTTTTTGTTTCGTTTTATAGTCTTTTTTATGCTCTGCCACATATTGTTACCTTTGCTCACGAAACGTAGTTTTTCCATAATTGTTTAGTTGCTCTTAAGAATAAACTGATTTGATTGTTTACACCTTCCAACTTTAATCCCTTCATAATCTTTTTGAATGAATTAAGGAGTTAATACTAATATTTTTTTATAAATGGTTTTTGGGGTAAATATAGCTTTTATGGTAGAAACTCCTTAATAGTTTACAAAAAACAATGTAACGTTTTAATTGTTAGGATTGTTAGGCACTTTGTTGAAAACTTAAATATTTGATTGTTTTTAATAAAAGGTTTTTTCTTATATTTTTTTTATAGATTTAAAGCTTGTGGACTTGCTTTAAGTTTGAATTATTTTAAAAACAAGAAAAACAAATGTTTTGTTAGTAGTTTATTATCTTTTTGAATACATTATCTAGTTAATACTAATAATTTTCATTCGTATTAGTTATTAAAGGAGAAACTGCTCAATTGTTCACGAAAAACTTGGTTACTTTTTTCTGGTAAAAATGGAATTAATGCATTGTGCAGGCGCCGTTTTTACATGCATTTGTTATGCAGTAAAAAGTATAAAAATATAATCTATTAAAATTTTATTTATTCATTTACTGACTTAAATTGTTCTTTTTTTTATATAAACTTAATTGATTTGTTTAAATTATTTATCTTAGAAAATAAAATAACTTTTTTAAATTGATTCCGATATGAAGGCGCCGGGTATGGGAATTACACATAAAACTGTAGTTTAAAACACTGTTTGAAATAATTTCTTTAAATTAATTAATTAAAATTTTCTATTGTATAACTAGATGTCTAATTATTTGTATATTTTCTATAACTTATGCCATAAACTAGCTTTTTTCTTGATTTAATCTCAAGAAATTGAAACTTCGGGTTTTCCGTTTAGGCGTTATTTCCAACTGTTTTCTTTACATTTTGTAAACCTTGAGATTGAAAAAAAACTTGGTCTATATGTTAAAATAAAAATTGCTTGGAATTTTAAAAGTTTATAAATATTATCAATAGCTTTTGGCTATTTTTTTTCTTCTAATCAAACGAATTTGTGATTTAAAAAATTACTTATAAAGTAAAAATAGAAATGAACTATTTTGAATTTTAGTTTGGTTTTACTTTAGTTTTGCATAGTCACACAGTATATGAATCGATTGCTGGCTGCTGTTTCATATTTGATAATCCTGCATAAATATTTATATATGCATTTCGATAAACATGCAGTGGCAGAAATGAATTGCGCGCTTTTAATTGAATAACGAACGAATCGCGTACACTCGCCTAATTTATGAAGCTACCTCTCTATGTTGAGTTTGAGTATATAAAATTAAATATTCTGAGGGGCATGACGCAAAGCGTACCCCCTATTTTTGACCTTCGTCGCTCATTCCCCTCAATTTGCCAGCAAAAATGTTAAATGCCATTCAGGACCGTTGGCTTTTAAGAGCTGTTGCAATCAATAACGCAACATCAAATGTGTTGCGTTCGCTGTATGTCGTCGCAACAATGTTCATATGTATTTGTAGTGTATGGTGAGTTCGTATTGCGGTTCTTTACGACATAATATTCCTCTGTTAGATAAGCGAAGAGGATTTTTCCTATTTCGGGGTTTTCTTGTTCTCGTTTAAAATTACACTAATAAAATCCCGCTATAGGATACACAACGCACACATTGCACAAACACAGTTCCGATGGCTGTAGTGCTGTGTGGTTGCCCTACGATCGTAAAGAGGATGTCCTCGGATAGTAAAGGATTTTCGGGTCTGATTGAATTCTGCCTAATCGTAAATATCAACTACTGATTCTCCACCGTAGGTTTTCCTTTTGCGCTATAATCGGCATTAAGGGTTCTTCTTTAACAATACGTAGGCTTTGCTCTGCTGAGTAAAAACAAGAAAAAATGTTTCATTTTTGGTTTAATTTTCAATTTTTAGCTCTTCCTTATTTCCTTAAAAATAAACCAATGATTTTTTTAAATTTAGTATCCTAATATGAAGTAATATTTATATATAAAATGGAGAACTAGAAATGTGACAAGAAGTTATAACATAGTAAAAGGTCTCATTTGAAATGCGTCAATTGTCGCGCGGGGGTTGTTTGATCAGTCAATTATTACTCAGGATTTGCGAGGCATCTCAGTGCGATCAATGTGTGTCATAGTGTTAGATGATGTTTATTCATGTCAAGTGTATGGAGGGTATGGGGCAAACATGCCGATGTCAGCATATAGATGCACCTCTGCTCTGTCTTCCGGTTCCGGTCCACTATCTGCCCGCTCTTGCCTGACACATCTTCTCCACCGTAAACACAAGAAACTCGCTAAAGATACAACTACAACTCCACCATTGTATAAACAATATGTATAACATACACACATATTGCATTATGTAATACGAGTACATACTACACAATCACATAGAAAACCATATGCATGTTTAATATGTGGCTGCGGAATATAAATGTAAATGTTTAGTAGGTGAAGGAAAGAGATAGCGGTAGAGAGAATGGATAGAAATAAGTTTCGACAACGACAGTTTTGGGAGACTCGGCTATAAATTTCTGCGGAGCAGAGTCCATTACTGATAACACACTTTTAGCGAAATACACTAACCAACCGTATTAAATTCAACTATACTAATGATTCGTCCCTGTTTGCATAAAGAGGCGAATGATTATTTATTATCGCAATAAATATCAATGAAAAGTGGTGGCGCAGGATGGAGAAGAAGATGAAGAAGAAGGCGGAATCAGTGGTAGTGTTTCGATTCTCAAGGGTGAGCACCCCGGCAAATGTATATAGGCAGGATGGGATTTACACACAAATTCGTATACTTGCGAATATATACAGACTGAGACGGAGCCCTATTTAGTTATATTTTATACAGGGTGTTTCATTTTCAATTCCTTGTGAAATTTCAATTTGTTTTACTTGGAAAAAAGTTGTTATTTTTATGTAACATCATTCTTTTTTAAATTTTGTTTAAATTTTAGAGATCATTTGAAGTTGTTACAATATTTTTTAACAATACAATTTTAATAGTTTTACCCCCTTTTTATTAAAATAAGAAAGAAATAAAATAACAAATCAAAATAATGCAATAAAGAAAAAAAAAAAGAAAAAAAGGGAAAATTGTAAACTGTTTTTTTTTAAGTTTGAAGAAACTAAATTAAATGAGATAAAAACACCCTGTAGATAGTTTGGCAAAGAAGGAAGAGCGTCACATTCCTGGTCCATTTATCATCCAGTGAAGCGCCACACCTGGGCCCACTCTCCGCAAGTAATTAAACTTTAGATTGACAAATTCATTGTTGGCCATCAAACGCGCATCGTACACGTTTCGCGTCGGCTAAGAAATTTTTCCTGATTTCCGCTGCAATAAACATTTTTTATTGGTCGAATTTACAACTGCGCCGCAATCCCACAGGAAATTAATTTCGCGCCCACTGCGCGATGGCTGTAGTCTGTACAGTTGTATGGGTCTCATATCGGGCCCCACACATACCGAACACATTGTTTTAGGGGCTGCTCTTAGCACATAAAATTCGCATCGATCTATTTTTAATTACGTGCATTTTAAAGTCGCGAGTGGATGCGATATTCTTATTGCCGGCTGTAAACTCGTCTTTTTCATTGCCGCTGCCTCTCTAATATAGTACCACTGTACTTCTATTGCCGCCAGTCGACGGCCTTTTATGCCCCCCGCAAGTAAGATAAGACCCTCCGCCGACCCGAAGTATTCCTGAGGCTCAATTATCGGTGCATAAGAATACCACTATACGATGTAAGAATGTCGCCATATATATATATATTTTTTTTAATGAAATTATGTCGTCCGTTTTGAGCGATAAGGGCGGACGGAATATTGCGCGCAGCCATCGAATGCACCCTTATCGACTTTATCATTTATCGCAGTCGTCATCGGTACTGTGGAGTGGGTTTGTTGCTGCGGTAGATTTGGAAAATAGGTCTGCAAGTGACTAAATACTAGATAAGCAAGCGGAGAGGCCATTCTACGGCTCGATATTGCAATAAGAGACTTTATTGAAAACTGCGGCTTGCGCTAGATGTTATTATTATTGTGTCTATAATAGTGGTAAAAATAAAAAGAGCGCTATTTTCAATTTCGGTTTCGTAATGGACATCGGCGGGTTCATATTAAAAGTCGCTCTAGCGAAAGTAAGATAAAGTATTACTGATTTTCCGCTGAAAATCTGTAAAAATTTTCGACTAATGATGCGTAAAACTGAGAAGGGGGCGCACGGCACGGACCGTTCCGCTGCGCCAACACTCATAAACCTATTCCGCAAAACTCTCGCTCTCACCACCACCACCACCACCCGCCCCCGGATTTTTCATATTTTTGTACTTTTGACGACATCATACTTTTCGGGGGACCAATAGAGTGATTAATGACTCCCATACTTTACGAGCATATTACTTCTTTAATAAATTCAGTTTATTTTTGCTTTGTTAAAAAGAAGATATTGAAATCGGACTAGGTTTTCAAGTTATTTTTAAATTTGGATAAATATACTTTTGAAAATTACTAAATTTTGTAAAATTTGATGAAACAAACAGTTATAAACAAACAGTCAAGTTTCAAGTATTATAAGACTGATGGTTTTTAATTGCAAATATTATACTTAGAATTAATAAAAAGGCCTAAAGTGGCTATAAATATCCTAAATCGTTTTTATTTTAACTAATAAAATAATCCTGGGAGAGAAGAGTATCCTAGTTCTGCGGAGAGTCATTATAAATTGCATGAACAATTTAATACCAATATAAATTTGAGATTATTGTGATATGAACAAACTAAATACGATAAATAGTAAGAAAATATATAAAGTAACAAGTTTTGGATAGTAGTTGTAGCTGTAATAATAGCAGTAAATTTACAATGTGATTTAAAATCCTATATCATTAAAAATGTTGCTTTTTCTACTACTTACTATCAATAAAAGTGTAACGTTTACTCTTTTTTTTAAATTCTCCATTAATTTCTTTAATTGATTCTAAATTAAATCTTAATAAATCAACATTGAATAAAATATTGAATTATTGAGCTACTATTAAACAGTGCCGTATCAACACTACGACTGGTTCCCAAAAGGTGAAATAACGGGATATCGACTGCCACTTATAACAGTAAAAAAGAAAACCCAAAGGAAAGAAAATAAGGATCAACTTCATTGATCCCAAATAAATTAATTTCATCAAAGGAAAAACAATTAAAAGAATTGTTACAAGATTTATCATTGATACTTGAAACCTAAAGAATGGTCCACCTTGGTACGACTACTGATTTATGTTTTTAATTTTAATCGAAAGCTCAGGACTCTTTCTTTTTTTGGGTTTCCATCTTTCTACTTTGTTAAAACGGGGTTGTAAAATGAAAACTACTCGGGACCTAATAAAGCAACACAAATGTTGTATCAATTATATAAAATATTATTTTAATCATATCTACAGTAAAAAAATATTGATTAAAAAAATATGATTTAAAAAGAAAAAATTCAGTGAAGGAAAAACAAGAATATATGGAAAGTTGGCAATTTCTTAAAGGTCTAGGACTACTGACTAGGTAGTAAATATAGTTTGAATGAAAGTCACGAAACCTTTTGGTATTCAGCCTGGGCCCCGTTTGCATTTTGCTAATGTACCACTGTAAGTGCTGTGTTTGACACAACTCGCGCACGACCGATCACCATCCGCTCGTATCATATTTGCAAATTTACAAATAATACATTCTCTCAACTTAGCACCGCCAATGCACTTTTCCCTAGTCACTCTTCATTCTTTCCATGGCATATACATATACCAAGAAATACTTACAGCATTCGAAAAGTGAAGCATCTGTATGCAATATTAAATGACATGAGAAGAGCTAGCTAGCTGGGAGGAAAGCAATCGATGGTCCTGCCAATAATGGAGGCCATTTATATTGGAGGAAAGAAACCGCAATAAGAAGAACGGGTAGGATGCACTAAAAGGGGATAATTACGAGGATGTCGCTAACAGGCCACTAACTAATGTTCTGCTTGCTTACACTCCAAAGGATAATCGTATCTAAGGATATACTAAATTAATTTTCTACAATGCATTCGTCAAGTTATGTGAGCTCGTTAAAGACGTTAAAGTAGATGCGATGCGATGCGCACGACGCTCTTATTACTTACTTTATTCGCAAATAAAGTAGATATTAATTAACGGCTTTGTTTGGTATTACGTTCTTCTCTTCTGCAGTAGTTACTGCATCAGCCCATGTTTGCCTAGATGTGCTCTCCTGTATGCATTTGAAAACGTGACTTTCCGCGCTTTTAATACGTTAAGTAACGCGCACATATACGCATTGCAATTTTCCAAGTGGTCCATACATTTCCACCTGAAACGTACCTTTCGAATAAATTCACCTGTCTGCTCATATTTAAATCGCATCGCTTCTAAAGCTTCTCTTTTTGATATATATTGCTGGTATTTCTAATATTTTCGTTTAATATTTATGCGATTTTTCAATTAACCAATTTCCTATAGGTTTTTCCATTTAAAATTTAAAGCTCAAGAAACGATAAAGATATAAATGAGATAGATAAAAGTTTTAGATGCACTACACAAAAGAAAGGAATATTTATGAACATAGAGGTAAACATTGAATGGGTAATTACTTTTTTGTTTGGGGGCCGAATTAGCAATAAAACGAATAGTGAGAGAGAGTAGAGTCTCGTAGTATAGATCAGTCATCGACCCCGCAAACCAATTTGTAATTTAAGACTTTTATGTAAGCTATATGACATTTATTATCTTTGCGCAAACATAGTACACATTCGGCTCTTATTGAAGATATCGACGCGTGTTTCCAGGTGAAGCCTGAAGCCGTTCCTCCAGTAATAGGTTATTTTACGGTCCTTCTTAGCCGTAATGTCAACTCGTATGTTAGCGTGTGTACTTTTATTGTTACCTTAAAATCTTCGAACACCTCCCCGAAGACTCTCCAAAACACATCTAATGCGCCACACCAACCGCAACCCTTACCTCTTTCCTATATGCTTCTACTGCTGCTGTTGCTGGTGCACTTTTAAAAATTTCACGAATGCCTCCCCCGCGCTATTCTCCCGGTGCCGCGCCGCATTGAAATTGTTTATCCGCGAGCAAAAAATAATTGCATCTAGCACTTAATTGCGAAACGTAATTGGTGTAATTAAAAAAACACGCCAGGGGATGTGAGAGTGTGTGCTCAGGAATGCGTTCTAATTTATGTGTGTTGCTGGAGTGAGCCCAGTTTTACACATTCGTTGTAGCGAACGCAGACAGATGATGAAGCAAAATAAAATGTCCGT
>JASKGO010003682.1:0-24211 GCA_030556065.1 Holobus sp. GC000080 | reverse complement strand
CTCCTTCGGACCTTTTTGGGAAACGCTGATTCATAAGAATCACACGAAGGGGCTTCCCCGAGTGTGATGCATTAAAAAGCCACACTGGTTGCCGCATTTGTACAACCCTATCTTACATCTATATTTTTGAAAATTTCAAAGTTGCATAATAATAAAAACATTTTTCTATTTGGTTAGTTTAAAATTTTGAAAAAGACAAGGTCAACTATGATGCATTGAAATGGTACAATCAATTTTTCTGAAAGCGCAAATAAAAAACGGAAGATATAAGTTTTATTTAGTTATTTACGTCTTCAAACTGTGCCAACTTTTAATTTCCCAATTGAACGACAGAGAGAAAAAACAAAATGAAATTAAGACGCAAATATTGAGACATCCTGTAGATGGTTTTATAGTGGAAAATAACTCCATTAAAGCACTCTTAAATTATTTTACGACACTTTTAAAATAGACAAAAGCGACAAAAGCAACTTCGGAACATCGTACGCCTAGGTATACATAAAGTGTTCGCACTCGAATAAACAGCTTGCAGCTTTCATTAACATTAGTCAAATAAATGGACAAATTTATTAACGAAATTAAATTGTATGCACCCATACAGTAAGCGGCATAATTGACTGAAAATCGCTTTCAATTGTGTATTATTACATGCACACCGACATAAAGCTTAGCGGCAGCATAAGCAATAAAAATAAATCCGTTGTGTGCGATGTGAATGCACATGCACATTATTCAATGCACAGAGAGACCGTGATTGAACTCGTTACGCAAATTAATTTTCGGTGATTCAAGTAGTGACCTCATAGTCGTAAACAAATTGCTCACAAATGTTATTTCAGGATAATTTTCTCTATTTTCGCCAACAGTGGCCAACGTACACAATTGGCTTTTTGGGCAACGCCTGCACAACTATTTTCAACTGTTTTCATGACGTCTTTATTGTGCTAATGATTAGTCCATTACCTATGCTAGATGACTATATTCTCGAACATCTTCCACCCACCAAACTGTTTTCATTATTATCATTTATGCGCTTCTGTTTGAAAATATTGAAAATATAAACATAAGTCTTGCAGTTTAAATATTTTTTCGAGCTATTTTTATAATGTGGCGCGCATTTAGGAAGAGGAAAGTGCGGTATTTTTGTATTATCCGTTGGAAAGCTTTTTTTTCCTCTCTCTCTGCAAGCGATGGATGCCTTCTAAGAAAATGTAAATATTTAAAAAAGCAAGCGCAATTAATAAATGCTTACGGTTTAAGTTATTGCATTAAAATATCCCGTTTGATCCGTTGGGATTTGGAAAATATTATGATTTATGGAAAAAGTGGCGCGCGTTTTCGGCAATTTGATTTGCAAAGCTTAATGGTTTTTTAATTCATATCGATGAAAATCCGCGCGCATTTAATCGGAAAACAATTAATTTTACATCGTTTTCGGGATTTAGTTTGTTTTTTCCGTATACTGCTCGCTTTATGTACATATGTATAGTAATGCGCGGCTTTTGAAGTTATTAAATTTTCTAATTGGTTTTCATTGCTCATATTTTCCGATTTATTTTTATTGTTGGCTCCGCGGTCATATTTATTAATATTTCAATTCATTTTTATTTGCAAATGTTGTAAACAATATAAATGGGCAATTTATTTTGACGCCGCCAATTTTCAATACTAGCTTGTTACGTAACAAACATTTAGAGTTTGTGTTTTTTGTTGTTTTATATTGATTTAGTGCTTATTACTTTATTTATTTTAAAATGATCTATTCAATTGGTTCATTGACTCGCATTCGCTAATAAGTAAGACGCAAATTTATAATTTATTTTTTGGAATTTTAGTTAAAATGCTAATAAGGGGCTGCTTCTGAATTTCAAATGTTTAGACCTAGTAAAGGCTTATTGGTCAAGGAAATAATTCCAAATTATTTCATATTGATAAGGTTCTTTGAACAATTCTTTAAAGGAATATTTTTGGTTGGTGAAGGGCGGAAATGTATCGTTGTTTTCACTAAAGGCTTCATTCCTTTTTAAATTTAGGGGAGAAAATATTTTTTCACTATGCCATTACCGGTTTGAAAAGAGGGAAGAAAACTATTTCAATGTCCAGCAGAGTCTTTGACAGTAACTATAACAAAATGTGGAAAACCGTAGATTTTCATTCATGTGAATAACATTTTATGTTTGTTTTAGAATAAGGAACAAAAATAGAAAAGAGTAATGATAGAAGAGAGGTCAATTTTTTATTAAGTTTAAGATTTAATTCCATCGTATTAAAAAATTCTCTTGACACCACGCCAGCCTTCAATTTTCATTTTTGAAATCTTCATCATAGCCATTTGACTTTTATTCAACAAGAAAAAATATGAGCAATGTTTTAAATTAATTTAATTCTTAAAACAATTATCAAAGATGATCCAAACACTTGATCCTAATGCATATGAAGTAAATAAAATTTATAAAAATTTTGGACTGAGCAAAACTTTACTAAAGTGCAACTTTTTTAGCTTAATGTTATTTCAGCTTTTTTTGTTACACAATAAATTACAAAATTGTATCCTGAAGTGTCCCATCAATTTCAAATGCAAGAAAGGGTTAATTATATAAAATCAAATTTTATGAGATAAAATCCTTTTAAAACGTACAAATTTTGTAACACAAACATCTTACAGGTTGCACTAAAATGAAAAGAAATGCAACGCTTGAAATGGGTCAAAGAAAAAGTTGTTTAATAAAATTTCATATTATTGTAATAATAGAGCTTCCAATTAATTTGGTTAAACGTAAAATAACAACAAAATAAATCCAATATTGAAAATGAGATAAAGTTTATTTTAAGTTTGTAATATCAGAAGTATTGATTTCTTTGATTGCTATCAAACCATGTTTTAAAATAAAATAATACGAAGCAAAAAACGATATTCAATTTTAAAACAACAGCTAAGAAACTCCGTACTTTGTTTTGCTTATTAAATATAGAGCAGTTTGCATAATATTATAGAGCAAGTTTCTTAATATAGTAAACTTTGACATCGCGAGTGAAGTTTATGAAAAGCACAAGGTAAATAGTAAATCAATTATGAGGTAATATCGAAGGGTAATTAGCGTTGGAGAAAATTACCAGCATCCCATTTGTTGCCGACAAACCAGATGCACCTATCCGGGGCGCACCGCAAACAGAATTGTGCAACAGAATTATACAGCAACTTACTAGCACGAGTGCTTACGACAGGTAAAATTTATAAATTCCATCCACGTAGAGATGCGATGATGCATCGTCTTTATTTTTACCATGTCCGCGCTATTTCGGCGACTTTATTTTAGACAAAATCTCGTCTTATTTATATAATAATGCTTCATCTTATGGGATAGCTCCTCGTCATCATATAGACGCGCTTCCAATATTTTCATTCCGCATCCTGCGCGCTCTGTGGATACCTACATACGATGACGGCGTCCAGCATACGTATTTTGGCCCGAAAATCGCAAATTCCTCTCAAGTGATTCACCACAAGCACCCCGATCCTGCGCTCTGAGCGCTCCCGCTCTGGAACTTCTTTGCTCCTGTGTACAATCGCTGATAAGACGCAAGCAGGCGCAAGTTACTTAACCGCATCAGCGGTCGACTAGGATCGACGTCCGAATCGGTTCGAGTCGCGGACGGATTTTGGACGCCCGCTTGGCGGCGCCTTAATGCGAAGCCAGTACGACGACGGGCGTCGTTACGGTTCCAACTGCTGTACAAAAATACATCCTACCTTTCGCAAAAAACAGCAAAAGACACATCGACACCGACAGATGAATACTTAGTTAGGCTCCATCATCATCTTCATCATCTTAATCAACAACAACAACAACAACAACGACATGCCAATCGCTTGTGATGGTTGTCGGTTTTCACTATCGGCCGCCTCCAATGCTGCTGCTGGTGCTTCCGGAGCGACTGTCCAAGTTGTCTCCCATTAAAACCCATCGTTGAGCCATGCCCGTTAGCGTGAGCACGGGGTCACTCGGAGAACCTCGGGCAAAACGCTGCAAACATTGCGACGGTAAAGAATTATCACACGCACACATCATAATTAATTCTCTCATCTGTTGCACATTCCACAAAAACGGAAAAGAAAAAACCTAATGTTTGGTGTTGTGTGTTATAACCTGAGCTTAACCAGCTTTTTTTTTATAAGAAAAGTGACAACGCCCTTAATTGTAAGCGCTTTGCGGATTTTTCCAATTTTGCGAACCCCTAGTACATTTTGTCATTTTGGTCGGTGTTCCCAATTAGGTGTTTCTAACATTAGCCCGATTGTACCCACACCTGCAGCAGCAACCATACAATGTCCTACTAAATTTTCACCAATCGAGTTTTCCAAAATTGAACATTATTCAAAATTAATTTGAATTTAGATGAACATATCGTCGAATAATGATTTTGAAAATTTTCTAAAGAATTTTGAATTTTGTCAGTCTTAGCTATTGGGTTGTCCTTCGCTAGTGTCTAAGGACCTGTAGAAGTGTAAGGTGCGTGCGATATGTAGAGCGTGGCGTGCGACGGCTTATTATTATTTCGCAAACAGGAGTCGGTTGCCAGAAAGGTGCAGATCGCGGAGAGACCCAGAGAGAGCGAGCGTACTCTCTTTCGCGCGGTGTCAATGAGGTGAGGTTAGTTGGCAGTGCATAGCTACTACCAACCAATACTGACTATACTCCCTCGCACTCTCGCACACAAACACGCGTCCGATTCTCTCCTTGCGCGTACTACACATATTATTGCTCTCTCGATATGTGCGGTGCGGCGATGTAAAAATAGTACTGCCGGCCCCTGGAACCAAACGAGCGATCATCATTATTTGATATAAATGTGTTCATTGTATGTGCCCGTCACACGCGATAATCCCCTTTTCCTTAATACCATCCACTTCTCTCTGCTTCAATGCAATTTCTCCCGATTTTTCACACTGATAACGCGCTGGCTTAGTCATTGCGCTCGCCGGGATACAATGTTGTAGAATGTAGATTCGCGTGTTTAGATGTATTGGCTCTTTTGGCCCATCCGCAAAAATAATTAACGCCAAAAGTTGGGCGTTAAGCGCCGTTTCATTCATATTAAGTGGTTTGTAGCGGCGCCCCAACTGTTTTTTGGATGCGCTTTTTGCTTTGGCGAAAAGCCACTCAGTTATGCTTGAAATTTCCGACTTCTTCTCTTTTCTATATACCAATTTGTTTGTTTAAACATTTGGATTGATTGCTTTTTATATATTTTGTGTTTTTTTTTTATAATTATAATAAACTTTTGATTGGATGATTGGAGAAAAATTAAAAGTTAAAGCAAATAAATATGTCAGCCAAATGATAAATAGTTGTATGTAGAATAAATAGGTCGGAAAATGTTCAGGACGTTATTAATGAAGTGTGAGATTTTTTCCATTGGCTCATAATGTTATTTATTTGAATTTCATCTTGCACTTTTTACAAGGTGTTCTTTTCCTATCTTAATTATTTACTTAGTTACGTAATTTATTTGATAATTTTGTTTATGTGGGGTTATTTTAATTGACAATGCTCTTTCCATTTATTATCTAGAAAAGCTCTGGTGGTTTTAACGGTGGTCAGTATAATTTTTCCCGATTGAGAAATTTGCGAGGGTTGTAAAAGGGTTGTGACAGGGTGACTTTTTGTAGAATTTAGAATTATTTTTGTTAAGAATTATGTAATTTTTAAACAATTAATGATGATTTCTATCTTACCAATTAAAATTAATATAAATAAATTGAAAAAATTATTAATTTAAGAATTGTAAATTAAAGAGATAAGTAATTTATAATCTTTATGTTCCTTCTTAAAATTACAATGAATGATTTACGATTAATTAAAAAAATGAAAGATGCCATTTTGAATTTAATTTTGAACTTTTTTTTAAGAAAACTTACAAATGAATTAACTTTTAAGATTATCATAAGCTTCCTTTCTAAATAATTATTAAAATTCAATGAATAAAAATAATTATTATCGGAAAATTCTCTTTAAAAATATTTCATAGTTCTGTTTTTTTTTTTTCATCAGTTTTTGATATATTTTTTAACAATTTTGTGCATTTAACATAAGCGCACTAACAGCATAATACTAATTAATATTTGTGTTTAATTGAAATTAAGCTCGGTTAGTAAAATTTTAGCTCTCCCCAAATGGTTTCAATGACTCTGCTATTAATTAGTGTAATTTTTTTTTCGAAATCCTCTATTTTTTTGCAAGTATACACTATAGCCATTTATTTTGAGGTCACTCCTTAATTCTTCAGTTAATTTATTAACTTTCTTAAATTGAATTTATTCAAATTAATTGAGGGGATGATTTTTATAATCACATTATTTTTTTATTTAATCTAATAATGTTTTCGTTCAACTAAACACTTCCCAAAATCTGTAATAATTAATGTCCACTAACTGAATTAGCAAATTAACACAACATTCAAACAACTAAATTCGATCATAAACCTGTGTTTTGATTGTGAAAACTTTGACCCAGTTTCCTCCAACGAAAACATTAAACAAACAAAGCAATACGGAATTAAATTGCCAATGAAATTCTTCAATTTAATTAATTATTATTATACGATGGCAAAAATAATTAATTGGTTTCAGACAGTTTTAGCAAAAGAGAGAAAACTAATAAAGTTAAAAACAAATTGTATAAATTAAGTGAGGTGAAGAATGTTGACGGCATTAGTAATGAGCCATGAGAAATGTGACATGCAAAAAAGCTCGTGAAAATTACTATACTCGAAGGTTGTGTCGCTTATTACACAGTACCTAGCTACTCGGCTAGGGTTTTACTGCCAGAAATATTTTTAATGTCACTGCTATCACCACCTATCCATTTATTATTTAGAAAAGCTCGTGCAAGCAACCTACGTTAGCAATATACGAGCTCCCGGCTCTCTTGACCAGGGACAAATGCTGATCGACTATTTTGATGAACTGCATTTGCCGTCCTGCCAGTTCAAACTATCTTATTATATTTACACTTTGTTGTCTGTTTATACTATTTTTATGAAAGTTTACAACATTTTTTTTTTCTTCATTTCTTGTAAATAATATTTATGGCCGTGCAATGTCAGTATGCGCATTTCAAATTGCACTTTTGCAATAAAAACGACTCGTATTTTATTTTCAACAATTTTAACGTTCGATATTTTTTGAATAATTTATTACTTTATAAATCGTAAATTTCCATTTATAAATACATTGATTACTAATTTAAATTTTTAATTTACGACCAAATTTATAAAAAGTAGTTTTTTTAAAGGATATTTTAAGGATACTTATAATTAGAAATTCCAGATTTTCGTTAATTTTTCACAAAGGAATGTAAAAGAAATTAAGCCACCGCAGAGAACAATTTGTTGAAATATTTTGTCTGCAGATCTTAATTTAGCAAATCTCTAAAACAAACGCGCATGAAAATTATTACACTTAGTATATTTTTTGCGTTTTATTTAAAGAAAATGTTGGCGTTTGTAGATATATGCCATTGTAATGACATTGAAAATCTCTCTCGGATGATTTTTTTTTTAGTAGTTAAGCCTAAACGTGCGATTTAAAATATACGGGTAATAGAATTGTGTACGTGTTTTATAAAATACTACAAGTTTAAATTTAGACTAATAAATTTCGCTTTGCTTTTTTTTTTCACTCTTCTGCTGTTGCCGCTTTTCTAACAGCCTAAAGCTTTTTTTTTATTTTACGTTTTAAATTTAGTAACATTTTTTCAAGTTTTCACTTCATGATTGTTTTAAATCTTACCACATTTATTTTATTTGACTTTCTTGTTTTTCTTTGTTTTTATAACAGGAATACTTAAAGTTGTATTTAAATTAAATTAGCATGGTTTCAGCTGTTGACTGAATTATAAAATATATATTTAATCTTGATTTAAAATAGAATTTTTTTATTTGAATTTTTAATCAATATTTGGTGCAAAATTGAAATCAAAATGGATTCAATTTTTTTTTTGCACAAATGCTTTAAAAAATATCTTTTAGGTCATTATAGATATTTTCATGAAATGTTTTGCCTAAAATTGAAATTGTCTATACGTTTTAGTCAACTGGAATCGTATATTTTGCCAAAATTATTCGCACAATTTATAATGTAGTAATTTCTTCGAGTCTCTTAATTGTTATTTTCTCTCGTTTTTGTAATTTATTTATTTATTATTATTAACTATATTATTATTATTAGCGAAAGACAATAAAACTGCTGAAAAGTGATATTTTTACCGATAAAGTATTATTTTACTAAATAATATTACATAGTATTGCTATCAAATAGATATAATGGTTGTTTTCTGTATAAACAAAGAAAACCAATTTTCTGTAAAATTTTGATGTCAAATTAAGCAGCGAATAAAATTTACTACTACTACTACTACAATTCAAATCCTTTTCTCAGTACAAACATATCTTGGTCTTCCCAATAAATTTCCTGTTTTCCACAAGTTTTTGTTACCAAGAACAATTTATCTCTTTGTGGATCTTACCACTGCAACCTCTTCGCAAATTGTATCGGGTGGCAACTTCCTCAAACTTTATTTGGGTTAAGTCTAGATGTTTAATGATTATAATTCGATTAAAAGAGCAAAATGGTAGGGTTCTTATTCGTCATAATTCTCTAAAAATTAAAAGAAATGAAAGATTTGTGTCTCGGTTCGCAAGTTATTAATTAAAAAAATCTGAAAGATGTAGATTTCTTTCGTAGTATTATAATTTTATGAATAATAACATTATTAACTGAATAGCTGACCATTTATAAATTTTATATACAACCTAATTATTTTTAATAATTTTTTTAAGCTTACCAGCTTTGCTCAAAAATAAAGTTATGTATTTTTTAATGGAAATCAAAATTGTAAAAATCTTCTAAATCTTCTTGAAATATTAACTAATCTCATCGCATATAAAATTACTAAGAAATTACTAATCTATCACTAGTTCAACTTGCTAAATTATTCCGGGTGAATTTAAGCTGACTTTTAGATCTATAATGTTGGCAATTTATATAAATAAATCGGAAATGAAATGAAAATTTGTAAATTTTGTCAATCATTCCGAAATTATTCCTTTAAATTGATAGATAAAAATAAACTAAAACTCTGTTCAGTGATTTTCCAGTTGAATATGAAGAGCAAAGCTAAGCTAATCTTTAAATGAGCCTAAATAAATAAATTTTATAGATTCTTTGCGTCCTTTAAGGATCCTTAATTAGTCCATAAAAATGTATAAAGCTTAAATGCTCCTTTTATGCAATTTTAAATTAGCAATTAGTAATTACCAATGAACGCCAAATAATTAAAACTATGGAAAATTTCCTCTAAAGCAATTATACCTACAACCCACAGATATACAAAAAAGAAAAGTCGGAAACATCCGCGTGAAATGCTAATTGGAATTTTTTTTTTCAAAAGAAAATATGTATAACATTTCATCATCAACAAGTATAAAGGGAAAAAAATAGCAACGAGCGGAAATGTTTGTGTCACTCGGTGAGTCGCGATCATATTTTATTATTTTTTAGTGGATATACTTCTTACTTCATTAAAAAGAGTAGACCCGGCGGATAGCGGGCGGCAGGCAACGAGCGGCCAGCGGCGGCATATAGCGAGGAAATAATAATAATAATAATAATGAAAAAAGAGAAGTCCGTGGGCGGCGAGTAAATAATAAATTTCATTCGAGAGTTCGCGACAGTTTAGTGACACAATTCTCTTCGGTTTTTCGGTGAAATGGTTTTCCACACGCACGGGCCGGCACACGTGGGGCAGAGATGCACGCAGCCCCTGGGTGGCGGCGCCGGGAAAAGCGTGCGTGCCTCTCTGCATGTGTGTTGCAATGCAACTCGCTAAGCACGCGAGTCCGAATTTCGAATTAACGTTGCGTAATTTATACAGACACACATAGAGCCATTCACTCGTTAACTCATTTACTTGGATCTGATGTTGTTTGTCGAGAGCGAATTCACCACCTACTTCGTTCGTTTCGTTCGTTATATGCGGCGGACGACAACTTTGGCAATTAATGTGTTGTTGTTGTCCGCCGCTCACTCTTGCAACCGACCGCTTGCTTCATCCGCAAAGCTATTCTGTTTTTCACATTTGAGGTGTAAATAACATAATGGATGATTAATTAGTTGTTTTCCTCTTGGGGCTTTTTCTCAATGGAAATTTTTCCTTCTTTTTGCCTTCTCAATGATAAAATGATTAATTTAAATTGCATTGTTTGATTGTAATTCATGATACCATAAATAACTATTTTTCTTTTTTTTAATGTCTAATTTCTCATTGTTAATTTTCTTGTAAGAATTTTTTTTTTTAATTAAAAGTTTTTGGCTTCAATTTAATGGTAACTTTTCGTGTCCTTAATTTTCCAATTTCATCCTGTTTTTTTTTACGTAATTTTGGACTTCATTTGTTTATTTTTTGTTGTTGCGAAAAACAAATATAATTTTAAATTTGATTTTCGGGGACACACAATCAAATGTTTTCTGCGTTTTTGTGTGAAAAACAAATATAATGTTGAAGTTTAATTTTCGGAGATACACAATAAAATGTTTTCAGCATTTTTGATAAAACAGATTTAAATTGTAATTTCCGTGTCAGAATATCTTTGGAATTTAAATGTTTTTGGCTTCAGATTTGCGGATAACTTTTCATGTACTTAATTTTCTAGTTTCATCCTATTTTTACGTTACTTAAGACTTAATTTGTTCACTTTTTCAGTAAAATAGATTTGAATTAACAACCATATACATTGTTTAGATTGTTTAGAATATGAAATGTTCAAGCATTCCGTTAACCAGCACTAAATGAAAAACAAGGATTAAGTAGAAATGAATGCAATGAAAATTATATTTTTTGTAGCTAAATTATACTAAAAAAACAAAACTTTAAAACGATAAAACGATTAACCATATATCGGTTGAAATTATTTTCCCTTTCTTAATTCTGAGAAAAAAATGCATTAAAAATACATTAACCTCTATAAATAATAAACTTAAGAATTTCGTAAAGGAAAAACAATTTATTTCATTATTGTATTAAACAAATAAAAATGTTAATATTTTAATATTAAAATCTTTATATTTTTAAAGTTGATATAATAGTTTTGAAATTATTTTTTGAACCGTCGATAAAGTTTTAATTCTCCACTTCTTCTTTATATAATATTTATTAAATAAAGTAATGCAGATCCTTAAGTTAAAAATATTTACAAATTTCAGACTCTCACGCCGAATTTTCTTACTTACTTTTTGTTCAAAGTAAAAGTTTGTTAATTAGTAAATAGGAAATTATTAAATATAATAAGAACTAAATTTATTTCAGGTAATATTATTTTTTACGGAAGAAAAGTTATCAGTTTCGTTTTAAATGGACCTAATAAGTAATCCTAAAAACTGCTAAGCAAAGTCTATTTTTATGTAATTTAATTTTGTTTGTCAAATAATTTAGAAAATCTTTTTTTTTTTTTGAAAATAAAAAATAATTTTGTTATTTTAAAATAAACTAAACTTTATATAACTGAACTTGTCACATTAAAGTATAAATAATCAAAACTTTATTAATTATTAGGCCATTTCTCTTCTTCTCTTACATATATGCAATGTTTTAATTAAACAAAAAATGACAATAATAAACTCATAAAATAAAAAAAGACCTGCCAAATTTATCTTAAACTGTTTTGAAAATAATAAAAAAAAACACCAGTTTTATTTATGGCGCGAAGTCTTCTTTTCATCAACTGCTCATCTGCCATTTTTCTGCAAATGTTTTATACAGACATAAATAGAAAGAACCTTTTCGTTTTGTGTATATATGTCAAAAAGTCGTCAATAATCGAATTAAGAGAACGCGTCCACATATTATGATTCTCGATGGCTTGCCGATGTGCGAAACAATAAATAAATTCGAATGGAAACAAACGTTGGCATCTAGAAATAACCGATAAACACATTTCGTAATATTTTTTTCTCTCGGCAGCATAAGTATCCATCTCTCATTAAGCAACAAGCGACCAATACAGTTCTATTTGTATGAGTGTACGTGTGCAGTCACAAGAAAAGAGTCGGCAATTAAGAGCGTAAACGCCTTGCTCGATGCAATTTGACATCGCGACGAGAAATTTGGCACGGCGGCCAAACGACAGGTATAATAGAACGACGCCGCCGCTACCGGTCCCGCCGCCGCCGCCGCCATCGGTGCCACTTGCCACGTACCTCTATTCTATGCTAAGTACCTTCTTGCGATTGCGACTTTAAGACTCACCGAGAAAATGAAATTCCTTGCGACACATTACACGCCATAAAGAACGTTACTTAAAATTATGTAATTTTCGCATTTCGCTGAAATTTTTCCTAAGCTGCGATGCCGCGACTTATAAATCAATTTGTTGTTCCTGAAAGTTTACGTTCGTTAATGGGTCTAGTCGTCTTTTATTAGAAAAGTTTAAAGAAGTACTGTTGTATAGGTATATATTCTATTGAGTGAGAGCAATAAGTTCGGCGGTAATCCAGTTTTAATTAGCTGACGCCCGTTGCGAGTAAAAATAAGCATAGTGGGTCAGAGTAAAAACATATTTGGTTCGGGTTTTCAACTCTGCTCTACGCGCGCCACACTTGCCACTGCTGTGGCGTGTATTTGTCGCGGAATAAGAATCCGTAAAATAGGCTACAACAACTATTTCGGGATTTGGACATCTTTAGGCCACTGACTCTTTAACTTGCATTTACTCTAGCCGACTACTTTGCTCCTATTCTACCGCCATTCCACACCTAAGAGAAGCCCGTTAGTGTCATTTTCGGCCCATTTTTCCTAATTTTCCCCGAGCGGTCGGTAGCGCGTCCGTTCCGCAACCAACGGCTCCATTATTATTGGCCAGTGAGTTCGGTTTTGTTTAATTAATGCGAAAAAATAGTTTACATGCAAGGTGCTGCTGTAGTGTTTTCCAAAATATGCCAATGCTTGTGTATCGTATGTAAACTGGTAGTTACGCAACGACCGCCTACATGTTTATTATACACAGCTTTATAGCCGGCGCAAATTTCCTTCGCAGTTTCGAAGCTCTCCGATCCATCCGTTTTACTTGCCGCTGCCGCTTCCATTGTAATGACAACTTTTTCATACATATAGCTTTTGCGTATTTTCGTGCGCTCTTTTTGCTGCTCTCTCTTCTCTTCTCTGTGTGTAAATGTGTGTGTGCGCGTTTTGTTCGATTGCTTGTTCCTCTGGCAGTTGTCACATTGCCAACATTTGAATTCCACTCTTTTGGACTATTTTTTACTTGTTTCATTCCTTTTCCGATTGTTTTGTTTCACTACGTGGGGACGTGAGTTTGAATGCCGCTATTATTGTTTCAGAATCTAGCCATCGTAACGAATCTGGTTCCGGCTATTGGCATCTGCAATTAGACAGAGATCTGGTGGAAACAATTTCGGCAATTTACCCGGACTGGTTCAAATCGAACATGGCGGAGGGTGGTTCGCCCCCAAATATGCGGGAGTCGCCGCCGAAAGCGATGGTGGACACGTCCCCGTTGCTCAATTCCTTGGAACAGAATAAAGAATGTAAGTTTTTGAATTCATCATTCGTTCATTTAACTTAAATTCATTTTAAATTCGGAAAATTTCAAATCAAATTCAAAGCGTTACATTCGGTTTTTATAGTTTTGACTTGTTTTGGTAATTATGAAATGAAACTACCTTTGTAATATGCAATGATAAGTTAATGCAAATAGTCTGCTATTAATTCACAGGGATTATTAACAATCCTTGTGTAATTATTTTACAAATGAAATTTTAATTAATTGGTGCATAAAGTGTTGATTAAAAATACATAATTTAAATTACCTTCAAAATCCATCAGGTTATTAAAATTAATTATTTATTATGTTGGTATTCAAATTTTCAATTTCCCTTTTCATCTTCACTTCTTCAAGTGACGAAATTATTTATTTCAATTTTATTTTTAAGATTTGTTAGATTACTGAGTACGGAAAGTTTATTTTTTATAGTTATAAAAAAATCAATGAACTTTGACGTTTTTCTTCTTCAAAGAATACTTTTTAGAAATTATGAAAATCTACCTTAGCATTAATATTTCTGATTATTTATTATAGAATGTAATTTAAGTCGCAACCAAATCCAATTTTGCTTTTTTGTTAAAAAACTAAAATTACTTAATATTTGACATAGTTAAAAAGCCTGTGTAGCCTCTGTTAAATTTGATTAAATTAGATTCTAGTCTAAGAAAAAATGTTAACAAAGGAGAGTTGTCACCATTTTACTGCCCATTTTTATCTTATTATGCTTAATAGAAATTTAAAAAATATGTTAAAAAGAAAACAATTGTGGCACTTCAATAAATAAAAAAGAAATGTTTGTATTTTGTTACAGCTCTTAAGGTAAAACTGATGTTACGACGGCCCGTCGAGCAACTGGTGGCCCAGGGTATAATGCCTCGTAAGTTGCATTTTCTTTTGTTCTCCACTGACAACGACAACAGCCCAAAACAATAGACTGCTAAATAGATGATATTGTATATGCGTTATTGTTTTTGCAGCATTAAAAACGCCCGCGGCCTTTCACGGACAAAGACGGCAATTGGAGCGCGCCAAGACTGGGGATTTGCTAAAGACGAAAATCCAACAAAGGCCATCGAGAACGGAATTGGAAAGCCGTCACATTTTGGAAGCGGACCCGCACGTCGATCCCAGCCTGGCCGAGAAGCAGCGAATGCTGAAGAAAGCGCGCCTGGCCGATCAACTAAACGACCAATTGTCTCACCGACCGGGACCCCTTGAACTCATACGGAAAAACATTTTGCACACCGAAGAGCCGATCGAGCACGCCGTCAAAGCAGGACACATTCCGTACAAAGCCACCTGCGAAGGACAACTGAACCGACCTCAGCATCCACTAAGCTACGTGAATCCCGAAGATGATTCCCAAAGTTCCGAAGACAACAATGCGAGTCCCGGGCCGCCGGACGTCTTAGAGACGGCAGCAAAATCAGCAGGTATCGTGGTCTCTTTGATACCCACTTCGGAGAACGTCCTATTGGCCACCAGCGGTGTCCCTTCAGTTAAAGCGGCCGATAGTAGTGGCGATTTGATTTTCGCCACCGGTACTGCCGCCCCATTGTTATCGCAGGCTTCCGCATCTAGTCCTGTCTCGTTGGTCTCGTCTACGTCAACGTTAAGCCCGCTGTCATCGATAGCTAGTCCCGTGCCTTCCATTATTTCGCAGCCGGCCACGCCTGGCCACATCAGCAGCAGTTCCGTAGTGTCGCGACCCATCGCGAATTCGGTGAGTCGCAGTGACGCGCCCGGTAAAGACAAGAATCGCAAAAAGTCGAAATCGAAAGCGGCCCCGAAAGCGCGGACGATCAAGTTCCACGAGTACAAAGGACCTCCCAGTGCGCAAAAGTCGACCGTCAATAACGCGAATAACGGTGAAACGTCTTACGATTTATTGCTGCAACAGCAAACGTTGTTGTTGCAGTTCCAGCTGCAGCTACAGCATAAGTATCCGCAGATTATATTGCCGGCCACGCAAAAGAACTCGAGCGAAAGTAACCAGAACAACGGCGGCGCTAATCCCCTGCCGACGGCGGCCCCTTTGAATGCCGCTCCAGCCGATTCCGCTTCCGTTGGCATTCGACTATTAGGCCGATTGGAAGATATGAAAGTAAGCGATCTGAAGGCTGAATTGAAACGACGTAATCTTCCGGTTTCGGGCTCTAAGCCGCAGCTCATTGAACGTTTGAAACCTTTCACCGGTACCGGTTCAACATCAACAACGACTTCCGATTTCAATACAGCTGCAGCCGCCGTCGCCGACGACAACGCGCAACGTAATTCGCCGCAACCCAATAATGGTTGTGTGGAAGTGGCCTCACCCCTCTCAACCTTGCCAGACGATCAGATGGATGTTACTGATTGCGATACTTTGAGTCCTAAGACGCCCCAGTCAATAACCAATACTAATGCCGCGGATCAACTACACCACCACCAGCAGCAGCAACAACAACAACAATTGAAATCTCAAGACGACATTGTGCGCGAACAACAGCGACAGATTGAAGAGCTGCAGAGGGAATTGACGCTGTCGCAATTAAAGTTGAAGGCGGCCACGAGAGCGGAGCCGAAAGCTCAGCTGTTTGTTTTACAGCAGCATTTACAAGCGAGACAACAGCAACAGCAAATGGTGCAGCGGATACAGGCGCAACAAAATATGGACGAACAGAAATTGATGCAGCAACAGCAGCATGTCGCTTTCCAGAATCAGAAAAACCTGGCCGGCAGTTTAGTACTTAAAGGCACCGACGCCGCCATTGTGCTAGGCCATCTTGTACAGGAAAAGAACAAAGTGAACAACGGACACAACCGATCGAATTCCTTGCCTAATTTCATTAGTTCCCTCATTAATTCTAGTGTTAAGTGTGCTGCTTCTGAGGAAGCCAAGGTTCAGCAGCAAATGTATCAGGACCAGTTTGCGGCACCCCCTGCGACACCGCCCGCCCCCGTAAAGAAGGAGAAAACGCCGGGCGTGAAAAGTCAGGCGGTGGAAGATGTGCTGGACATTCTGATAAAAAGCGGCGAGCTTCCGCCGAGCGCAGCACAGGATCCGTCGACGCCGAGCTCGGCCGGATCGACGAAACTGGTCAGCGAACCGCCGATCTTCCCCGCTTCCTTCGCCGCAGCACCTGCCACTAACAGTCAGACGTCGGAAAACGAACTGGGTTTCGACACGGCCGATATTTTAAATACTCTCGACTTGGACGGCGTCGATTTCAATTTCATGGAAATGTGTACGCAGAGCAATCAATCGAACAATAACGTGCCGACAGCTGGGTCCGCTGGGGTCGTCGATAACGGTAACGCCGACATGGTGGTTCCAATGGAGACCGACGATTGGCTAGAGTCGTTGTTGCCCACTGGTAATGCCAATAACAACAACACGGCCGCGAACAATAACGTGCTATTGGACGCGTCGGCCCCTAGCCACGAACTGGGCTACGATCCTCTGCTGGCCATCGGGCAAGAAGAGATCTTCGACCCGTTCGATCTGGAAGAGTACCGATCGCCGTCCGATCTGGCCGCGTCGTTTTCGTGGGACCGAGTCGACTTTGCCGCGTAGCATCGGTGCTGCCGCTAATTTGCCGCTCCAATTAACAATTCTATATTTATATTAAAAAAAAAAACGCATATTCCAGTGATGTGTGATTCCTTTCTCGAATTCGAGTTCTTTTACAAATCTGCTTTTTTATTTCGTTTATAAAAGACATTCCAAAACACATGAAAAAATTCAGAAGCCGCAAGAGCTTGGGACCATTCAGTGGCCCTTTACATGAGGCCAGGGAACACAACCGCTACTTAATTAATAATAAATAATACTATAATTACGATTACATTACATTGCAAATTGCATGCAGAAACCTTAGCGTACTGAGTATTTCTTAATTTCTTGACTTATTATAAGCTATACAAAAATTAGGTACGTCATTACCTAATTATTATTAAGCAATTAAAAAGTGTGCATGTGATTTAGCTTCTAGTCCATAGTAGATAAATCGCACAAACTGAGCTTTTGAAGATTTTGATTTCTCTGTTTACTTTTTCGTTCGTTGACCATTTATACATAATGTTATTACTTATTATGCGAAAAGAAGAAAAGCGTTGAGTTTTTGCGAATCGCAAGCTTTGCATCTCATTTCCAATATTACATATAATAATAAATAATCGAAAAGCAATGAATGCTCAGTACTGCGGTAACTTCTTTGTAAATATTGTTATAATTCGTTAGCTACTGAACTCTATAAAGAAAACCTACTTGTAGGCTCCAATTAGTGCGTAATTTCTCTTTTGATAATTTAATTTCTCGTATGTAGAAAAAAAGAAAAGTACATTTCAATAGTTTTCATTGTTTGACGCATTAATTAAGTTTTCGTTCAATGCGACAACGTTTTTATTACTATTATAATAATGTCATGGCTAACAATTCACACTTGCGTTTCTTATTAATCAAATAAGAAGGATTGTGTCGGCGCGCTCTGTACATTTATTTAAGCAACTAAGTATACCGGGTGTCTAAGGATCCTAACAGGGTTTTGCTATTTCTGCAAGGTTTAAACTACGAATTTTGAAATTTAGTTATTATTTTACATTATTTAAATTTTATTTTCTTCTGTCGATTTCCCATGGCAACTTTGGATTTTTTTAATGGAATATTGCCTCTTGGATTTCTCTTGGAGTAAATTTACATAAACCTCTTAAAAATATGAATAGTTTTTTTTTAAACAATTTTTATTTTATAATTTTGTTTTAAATTTCTCTTAAAAGAACAATATCGGCCACATTTGTTAATATTTTTACCCTAAATGCAAGTTATATTCAGAGAAAACAGAAATTTCCCAGAAAATTACTAATTCATATTGCGAATAAAGCAATAAATGAGCTATCGGATTGTTTGCTAATATAAGTGACGTCATAAGCTTTTCCAGCAATTCGTTTGTTTGGTTTTCGTAGGCAGTTAAATAAGTAAAAATACATCGATGATACGGTAAAATATTGATGGTTTTAGTGTGTTATAGGATTTTCTTTACGGAAATTTCCGTTTTGTACTAAAAAAAAAAAACGAAATTATAAATAGCACAATGGACATTCCTAATTTTATTCTTCAGTTTATAAAACAGTCGAAGAAATTTTGGTATTTTCCTTTTATAAAGGAAATACTTACTTAAATCAGTTAAAATCTTTTTTGTTGTAGCAATAGAGCAGCGGATTACAGAAACAAGAAGCAAATTCGTAATTTTTGAAAACAAAAAATCAAAATTTGAAAATATTTACATATCTTATGTAACAATCTAGAGATTTTCTAAATTAGAAAATGCCTTGAAAACGAACAAATATCAAAGTTGAGAAGAAAATAATATTTTTCCTTTCAAATTTGGTCAGGACTTTTAAATTCAAACTTTTAGAATTGTTTCTAAACTTATAACAATAAAAATTAGAACAATCTTGAGATTTTCTAAATTAAAAAATTATTAGAAATATTCTATCAAAAATTTGGTCAGGACTTTTAAAAGTTATAAAAATATTTCTAAACACATAAAGCATAAAGGGTATTCCATCAAATAAAAGGGGGCTACTGTCACAAATACTTTGTAAATTTGATTATTCTTTTAGAAAAAAGAAAACAATACTCTGATAAGATGTTTTAGACATCCGGTATAATAGCAATAACGCCTTCCAGTTAATTAATTGTATTGTATATTACTACATATATAAAAAATATGATAATCTATTTTTAAATGCTGAAATGAAGAAAAGAAGAGACATCCATCATCATCGATTAATGCATGCGTGTGTGTACATATGCTATATACATCTACTTAAAATATATACGATATATTTTGTGAAAGCGAGGTACTAAGGATGTTGTTTGTATACTATGCGATGAACAGATAAATGCCTTAAATACAAAAGTGAAATTGATGCGTTAATAATGATAATTTCGAGTTATTTGCCTATCCGGTTGCTTGGTATTGCATCTGTATTTGTAACCATCATGTACCATGTTTGATATGTTCATCTTTTGGCGATTGGTGCGATGTGTGCTGTGCGAGCAGAAAAGTTGAGAATTAGGCGCTGACTGCCAATCAATGATACGCAAAGGATAAGGGAGACGCGTGCGCGGCGCACCTGCATCCTTCGAGCCTGGCGCTTCCACCGCCCCCGAACAACCGAATAGACTAGTCAGTCAGCACACGAGCATCCACGGCGTCCGTCGTACCGCACGCAGGCACGCAACGCATACCTTTGACGATGACATCTTCGACACGCACTCGCTGATTACTGATATACGTGCAGCCGTGCACCGAGTGATTTTGCCGCTCAGTACTGCGCTATGTTTTAATGAGCGAACGACGATTACACAGAACGACAGGCATCAGGTTTGTTCAATGTGTCTCCTCTCTGTGGCTGTTGGTGTCTTCTTTCTTCTCTCTCTGTCCCGCTGCTACTGTTGCATTCATTGTTTACATATTGAAAAATGCATGCTGCGTCTGCTGACGGTTAGCCCACAGGTGTTTCTCACCCCCGCAGCCAGTCCCTTATCCCTTTCGTAATATACCTTACGGTATGCTATGCCGAGCAGCCGCCAAAATGGCAAATTGGATGTTTTGTTAAGACAGCAGCAGCAGCAGCAGCAGCGTCGGCGATGGGTATCGCCCAACAACCTGTAGATGCTCGTAAATCAAGCTTCCGCTGGGGCCGTGCCTGTTGACGATAAATAATATGATTCATTATGCGTGGAACGAGAACAGCGACAGCAGCTCTTAAATTATACATATATTTATGTAGTATAGCCGATTCATATCGGAATCGATTGATTGCGTTTCCGAATCCGTTGGCTGCGTGTGTGTTACGCGCTCCTGTAAGTGGCACAACGTGACCCTCATTAAGAGGATTACTCTGTGATGTGCTTAGTCCGTAGCAGGTCCGAAGCACGCGCCGATTATTATCGTTTCATTTATGCATCCATACGTTTTATGTTTTTGCTGCCGCTTTTCACATCTCTTTCGAAATACTGCCAGCCGCGCTGGAGATTCAAGCATCTCTTGTTAATGAACTGAATAATGAGGAGTTACCTTTTTACCTGCCGGCTCGAAAGGCACGAAGGCGTATTAAATCAAATGAACGCGGGGGGTCGTTAAAATTTTACTTCGTTTCCGCACTGCGGCGGTTTTAAAGGGGCATTACGCGTTGCAAATAAAATAACTGCTAAACGTTCGCCTTCTCGCAGCGCAGACGACCACGATAGGGTTAGTTGCTTCTTTCGACTCCATAAAGCCCATAAAAAATTGCATACGAGATTACTGTACGGTATATTATATGCGTGTGGAAAACAGTGAAAATCGGAGGCATTACGTAGGCCAAGTGGTCTTTATTCTTGGAGAAAAGCTGCTCGACATATGTATAAGCGAAAAGTGCCGGATTTTCCTCAATTTGAATTCCACTTTCTATCGATTTTTTGCTATATTTTTTGGTTGTTGGCTGTTGCTTTATGTTTCTCTCCTAGATTCTCTTTTTCAAAATGATGTCAGATAAAAATAATGTTACCTATAAGTCTAGAGTCTTCTTTCTTAATGAAACTTTAAAAAATAATAATTTTTTTTAATTGGAAAATTGATATTTTCTAAGAGGTTTTGACAACATTTATTTGAAAATAAAATAGCTAAAATTGGGTGGGAACAATTGTCGAACAAGGCAGTTTCAAATTTAGCAATCACTTTTTCGGTCCGATGCCGTTTATCAGCAATAACGGCTTTCTAATTGTCCACTGTTCCTCGGCGTTCCGAGTGTTACACGGCGCCTTCACATGTTCCCACGAAAGATAAACCACTTAATCGCAAAGGCGAGAGAGCTACTGCTATTGCTACTGCTAGACACAACATTGTCCACTTACCGCAGAAGGGAAACATCCTATGTAACATGACCTACATAGTTTTTATTACATATTTATTAGAACTTATAAAGTAAATTTTAAATTACATGGAAAAGCACTAGTAAACATTTCTTCCGTGAGAGGCTGGCATTTCCTCTCTATTTACTCAGGATTTCTTTTTTGAAATCGCAAACGTTTCATATTTTTTTTTTTTTCGTGAAAGAGACAAAGTAAATATTGGAAATCATTTTTTCGTTACTGGAAAGTTGTCGCGTAGTTGGAAATTGTTTTATACAGGATGACAACTCTTTTTATTTATATGATATATATATATTTTGACTGCAAGTTAATATTTTTATAGTCCTTTTCATATTATGTTGTTTTATTAATTACACTGAAAAAAAATGCTTTTGTCACATGAACTTTATAATGACTATTTTGTTTGTCATTCATTAAAAGAAAATATGGTTTTGTTCCAGTCACGTCCAGTTTTTATGTGACAAATATTGGGCCATTTTCGCAACTCCTATATGGGTAACTTCTATAATTTTAAAGATAGATATTCAGTTAAATGGACCAAAATGGGCAGAATTTTACGCCCAACCTGAACCCGATTACAAAAATCGGATATGTGTCCTAGTTCCCGAATTATTCTGAAAAAATCGACGATTTTTTTTATATTCTATGAAAATTATTTAGCATAGAATACATTTTGATAATTAATTACAAGAAAGCTTTTTGAGAAAGAAAAAAAAGAAATTATTGTTGCTAATAGATATTTTAAAATACTATGAAAATAATTTATTAAATTTTCCGTAGCTTACTTGATTTTTAAGGCAAAAAAATGTTTTTTAACGGTAATCATCATATAATTTATTTATTTATCGATATGGTATATCATAGTACGATGTCACAAGAATACCTGATGTGCTGCCAATTTATTTTCCTTGATATTTTATTGTTTGAGGGCCTCAGTATATTCAAAATTTGAAATAAGTTTTGACTGATAAAAAAAAGTTAAAATTTTATCAATCAGTGTATGTTTCCATCACTTTCTGTCGGGATATTGTGAGATTGGCCTTAAAAAAAATATTTTGTTAAGATCCTTTGAGTTTAGTGAATTATTGAATATTTCTGGACGAAATTTAGATTATAACTTCAATAAACTTATAAATTATCATATAACATTGCAATAACCATCCGAAAAACCTTTGTAAACGAAATTTATCACCTGTTATATTTATAAGAATATTGTGACTGATATCAAAGTCGGTTTCAGCACCGATTATTTGAGAAAAAATTGCTAAAATATTATTCTTATTACTTGCCTTTATTATTATTGAAAACTCTCAAGGATAATAAAAATAATAATCATTGCGAATTAATTTTAAAAGACTAACAATTGCTTCAAAAATTAAAAAAAAAATTACTTTCGGCTTTCCTCTTTAAAAATCAAAAATTTGGGTTATTGGGTTCATCCAGAATTTATAAACAACTCACATTTATGTCAATCAATCCGAAATTATACCTTACTCTTACAAAAACGTGAAAATATTTATATAAATTGATTTGTAAATAAAATGAGCCTAAATCCGTTATAGCCGGTATATATTTTTTATGACATTGTTATTGTGTGTTTCCACTAAGAACTTGTGGTGTCATTATCTACTAAGTATTATTTGTAATGACAGCCGAATCCATCATTATTATCAATACCAATTGAAAATTATATATAATTATTATGAAGCATTAATTCTGTGAATTTTACCTTTCTAATAGTGCAATGATTCAGGTTTTTCATTACTACCCAGCGCTTTCACAGCGTTTTATGAGAAATCGGCATTGCTTAATCGCTAGGGATAATTCGCTGAAATTCGCGGAATTAATCAATTATCAAAGAAAAAACGCCCTACATTCCATGACCTAATTGAGTTTTATTAAAAATTTACTAGAAAGTAGAAAGAAAATAATAAATTACCTACTAGGTGCAGAATTACAAGTAGTCTTTTATTCCTAGAGATGATGGATTTAGCTCTCTGAGAAATCCACTTTAAATGGATTTTTTTGTAGTTTTTTTTTGTCTTTCACCAACGTGATAAATTTTCAGTTTTCTGAAAGGGTGTAAATGATTTCGTCTCTTCTGTTATTTTTTTTTTACAATTATTGAGAAAATAAGTGGTTTTTGGGAAATGATTAGATTTTATTTCAATTGTTTTATAAGTTTTATATTGTGCAAGCCAAAAGTGATAAGTATTTTTAGAGAGTGCTTTGTGAAGATGAAATAAATTGATTTTTAGCAATTATGCGCTGTGAGTTGTGTCAATTGGACTCGCTTTGACTTGTCAAAGTTTCATAACTTTTTTAGGCATCACTGAATGTACATCTTCGTTAATTATTCAAATTTTTTTCGTTCGAGTAGTCTAATAATGTTTCTAGTTTGCTGGTCTGGTCCGGTGCCTTCACTTCCATTTACATAGTCATTACACGTTATGAGCTCTTTGAATGGTTCCTGCAATATAAAATATCCTGACGGTTTCGTGTCGTGTCACATGAGGTCTTTATTACGGTTTTAAAAATTTTTACAATTTCCACTCTTTATTCTTTTTAATATTTTTTTTTATTTTTCCCTCTAATAATTCATTATTTTAATCCACTTCACGGCTTTAAAGAGAAAGCAAAAATTAATTAATAAATTCAATGAAATATTAAAACAGAAGAAAACAAGAT
>JASKGO010003681.1:0-14880 GCA_030556065.1 Holobus sp. GC000080 | reverse complement strand
TAGGTATTTTTAAATACAATCCAAATAATTTTTCAAAATTTCCATAGCTTGCTAGATTTTCGTGATAAAAAATAAACTTATGTTGTTTTTAAATGGAAACCATAGTTGGCTATGGGCTTATTAAACATCTTATTATTTTCTGATTTCAACCATGTATCACTGTGTATGTTTATCTTTGTTAATTATTTTAAAACTTAAAAAAAAAAACATATTAAATTAAAGTAATCAGGGAAGCTGTGACATTTCTAATGAAACTTCTCCATTAAAAATGGCGTCACTTATGGCACTCTATGATAAAACGAACTATGAAATCAATGTTCTGCTAAGGAATTCCAATGAACTTTAGAAAATACTGTATAATTATTTAATTTTAAAATTTTCATATTTTACTTGAAAATATTGTTATTAGTTATTTTAATTTGCTTGATTTATAGTTTTTAATTAGAAAATTAAAAGCCAACTGTTTACTCTCCCCAAAAAATTTTTTTTTTCAATTTTTACAGCAATCGTCAAGATAAGTATTTAAAAAGTAATATCGTTAGAATAAAAAAAAAAGAAGCAATTTGATTAGACCACAGCCAGCTGTGGTTTCCATTAAAAAAATCCTAAGTTTATTTTTTATTTCGAAAATCAAGCGAGCTATGGAAATTTTGCAAAAATATTTAGATTTTAGGTAAAAATATATATTAAGAAGAATTATTACTTTGAAGCTGGGTGAAATAATTTTCTTGGAATAAATTATCAAAAAATCGACGAATTTCAGTTATTTCGGGATAATTCAGGAACGAGGAGACAAATCTGATTTTGGTAAAGGTTTATAAGTTGAGCGTGAAATTCTGCCCATTTTTGCCCATTTAACCGAATCTCAATCTTCAAAAATTTAGAAGTTACCCATATACGGGTTGAGAAAATGGCCACCCTGCATATAATACACTTTGCAGGGCAGATCAATAACACCCAGTAGTTTAGTTAGTTATCCAACTGTTAGATACAGCTTCCCAAATGAAAAATTTATTTATAAATTTCCAAGTTACAACAATAACCAAATTTAATTAAAAAAAAAAAGATAGTAGGAAATCATTCTTCGATCGAAGAACAACAACACTTCAAGTGTTCTCTAGTGTTTTATGAATTCCTTGACGGCGGCGCAAATGTGCTTGGAGGAAATTCCGTAGTAGTCCAAGAGGGCGCTCGGCGGACCCGACCTGGGTATTTTCGGCACGGCGATCACTTTCGTGCATATGTTGCGTTCGGCCGCCACGGCGCTCAACACCGCTTCGCCTAAACCGCCCTCCGGGTAATGGTCCTCGACCGTAATGATCCTGCCACCGCATTCCTTAGCGTTGTTCACAATGGCATCCTTGTCAATCGGTTTGATTGTGAACGGGTCCAAAATTCGCACGTTGATTCCTCCTTTGGCCAATTCGGCGGAAGCGGCGATGGCTTCGGCGAGAGTTACGCCGGCCGTCACGATAAGTACTTGGTCACTGTTCGATATCTTAATCAAGTTCGCTTTTCCAACCTGTAATTACGCAGAGTCAGGTAGTATTTTCACAATGTGATAGCATTTTTCAGCCCGACTGTAAAGCAGGAGCTCGCGATGCACAATAGTGCTTTGTGCTCTCGCATTTTCATTAGTCATTACCTGGAAAACGTGGTTATTGGAATATATGACGGCAGTTGCTGGTCTGTTGACTCTGGTGAAGGTAATTCCTTTAGTGTTCGCCGCCAGTTCAATGGCTCTTTCGCATGCGACGGCGTCACTGGGATAGAAAACGGTGCAGCCAGGGATACTGCGGAACATGGCCAAGTCTTCCAAAGCCATTTGACTAGGACCGTCTTCGCCAATGCTGACGCCGCAGTGTGAGCCCACAAAGTTCACATTAGTTTGAGAAATAGCCCCCATACGAATCTAGAATGTTTTTCTGATTAGTAAGCTCATACCAAGAAATAAAAAAAAATCTAAAGAAACAAACAAAACGCGCCAATACGCACTTGATCAAAAGCCCTGGTAAGAAATGCGGCAAATGTCGAGACAAATGCAACGGTACGATCTCTGCACGCTGCTCCGATTGCTACGCCGACCAAATTTTGCTCGGCTATGTAGCATTCAATATACCTGGACGGATCCAACTTTTTCAATTTTTCGGAAAACGTCGAGTTTTTCATGTCACCGTCCAAAGCAATCACGCGCGGATTGCTCTGACCAATCTTCACCAGCGCCGTGCCGTACGCCTGGCGAGTGGCAACTGTATCGCCTGGCTTGTAATCAGGAGGAGAGGAAAGTTTGATGTTGGTGATGTCCACCACTGGGGCGTCGTCCTTCAACGGTTTCTGGGGCATCGGTGCGGCGCTTTGATTCTTGCACAATTGGCGTAAATGCTAAAATCGAAATACTTAGTAATCAAATTACAAGTACCTCCAGCCGAGGAGGGTCCAACCTGCAAAATCCGGTCGGTTTCTGCTCCCAACGGTTTTCCATGCCAGTTGTCGGCATCTTCGATCTTCGGGAAATTCTTTCCCTTGAATGTTTTGGCAATCAAGGCAGTGGGTTTATCTTTGATAGTCGAAGCAAGGTGAAATGCTTTTACGAGTTCTTCGACATTGTGTCCGTCGACTTTGATGGTATGGAAGCCGAAAGATTCCAAGCGCTTGCTGTAGGTTTCGATATCGTGTCCGAGGGACGTCGGCTCCGATTGCCCCAATCGGTTGATATCAAAGATGACGCATAAATTATCCAGTCGGTAGTGACTGGCAAAATGTAACGACTCCCAAATGGAACCCTCGGCACTTTCACCGTCTCCAACTAAACAATAAACTCTAGAAAAACGAGACCAGTTGTTAGTAAGCGGATCGAATCGGTGAAAGTTTTGAAAACCTGTAATTAGCTTTGTCGAAGTTCTTGCCCACATAGGCCATTCCAGCAGCGATGGCCAAGCCTTGTCCGAGAGAACCAGTGCCCACATCGATGAAACTCAAGCGGGGCGTCGGATGGCCTTCGAGGTCGGAACCCAACTTGCGGAGATTCTTTAGATCGTCCACGGGAAACAGTCCGGTTTCCGCCCAGGCGGCATAGAGGATCGGAGCTGCGTGTCCCTTCGACAGGACGAATCTGTCGCTCGACGGGTCGCGTGGTGCCGACACCTTATAGCGCATCGTGTTGAAGAACAGCACCGAGAGGATTTCGGCAATCGAAGAACATGATGTCGGATGTCTGCAGAAAAAAAAATGAAGTATTTATCCAATATAAATATTGAAAAAGTTTCCAACGCTGGAAAAAGTTTATTTGCCATAAGCGCCTTATCGAAAAGTTTGTTTGAAGTTAAAATCTAAATATATATTTATTCGCAAGACAGACATTATTAAAAAATATAAAACAAATAAAAGCGGCGATTCAGAAATTACTTTACAATGAAAAAATTGCATTGATGAAGGTCAGAAGACGCAGCTCAGTACCTCCGATCTGAAAGTCATGCGTGTCGTGTAAAGGTCACATTGTATAACTGCGGGTCATTCGGTTATTTTATTCGTAATTCCCATGTTTGACGAAATAAAAAAGCATGTAAAGTTTGGGATTAGACGCAAAGCGACTGCAAATCTTGAAATCTCAAGGTCGGCGCTAACATACCAGAATCATCAGGCCCTTGAGCCTTGAGCTTGAGGAACCGCTATGAGACAAATAAGAAAGAAAAACTCACCCCGAATTACAAGCGCTCGTCGAAGTTATGCTGTGGATGCGCAGTCTATTGGCAATTTCGTAAAGTTCTTCGGGGTTGAATTCGCTTTGGGCAGGCATTTTCAAAATTTTCAAAAAAAAATCGAAATTTGGTACGTTGTGGACACCGCAAAAATTGTCGCGTAAATGCACGAGGTTGCCGGCGATTACTTATATTTATTTGTTCTTTTTTAACAACCGAAAGGCGAGGACACCGGTTATCAACGGAGCATGCTCATACAACGTTTACTCTAATGTTGTTTTTTTTTTTTTGGATAAAACAGCAAAATCGCCCCACCCCTCAGCAAAAAAAAAACAGGCACCGGTTATTATGCAATATCGAAACGCAACAAAACATTTTGCATGACTTCGAAAAGATTCTAGCAATTACATTGAATCGCACGTAAAATGTCCACTGGCGGCAAGAAACCGTTAGCGCAGTTGATGCCACCACACATCAATAGACTGGCGATAAATAATTATGAAGTACGTACCCGGAATTGCAAGCCTGTGTGCTGGTCACGGAATGTATACGCAATCGGTTCGCAACGTCTTTCAATTCCTGCACCACTTTCGCTTCGGGTTTATGGTAGTTCGCCATGATCGTCGGAACGCACAACCTGCGGTTCTGGCGCCTGTTACGCGAGAGAAACGAACGACGAGCGGCGCGCCACTACTATTGTATTATCTGGAAAAGTTATTTTACAAGTTTCAGCAATCTGGTTGGCTTAGGTTGCCGCTCGGCGCTTTCAACAGCCAATGCTGCACATCCTGACGCGTGACATCAAATAACTTTCAGACGCACGAATGCGGTACACATTCAAAAAAGTTATTGAATGTTACGTAACGCAGATCGTGGCAGTACGTTCTCTTGCTTTTTCATTATTATTACAACTTTAAAGAAGCTGTTTCGTTTTCATTGGAAGCTATATCCCCTTAGGTGGAACCATGTTGGTTCTATCGAAATCGAAACATAACTTGTCCAAGTCCAAGAGTTATTGATTCCACATGAAAACGACCTTCGTAATTCGTTGAGGTTTTTTAGGTTTCGATCAATCCATCATCGGTAGTCAGCCACTTTGACTTGCGAGTGATTTCGGTAATCTATACTCGATCTCTATGAGGAATTCAGGAATGCCGAGTGTAAGTTGAAGCTTGAAGTGAAGGTTATTGCCGACTAGAATCCAATGGAATCAAACTTGATGTAATCGATCCTTGAGAATTATGATTAAAAAAATGTCTTTATCTTTTACTTAAACATGAAAAATGCTGTAATTGTTATTGTTTGCAACCTCCAAAAATGGTTCATGCCTCCCAATGTATTCATATTTGAATAATATGCAGTTAATGTCTTTACTGTACATGTTTCATTGTCTCCTTACCTCCAATGACTCCAATTGAAACAAAGAAATGTTTTTATTTCAATTTCTTTGCTTCATTTTGATTGCACAATTATAACCATCATCTTTTTATTATATAACTTCATATTTAAAATATAGATAATATCCTAAGTGTGGGAGCTACAATTAAGTATAACTTCCACATCTAGGATTTACAAGCAATGAAAATGTAACAAATTAACAAATTTTAAACATGATAATCTTGTTGACATCTATCAATCTTCTTTCCAATAATTTTCATTCCACTTATTCATCGGACATCTTGTTCTTCGTTACAACTCTCGCAAAATCTTCAAAAGCAATCAAATTTTTCACTTTATTAACTTGTAAAAATTGGAAAGAAAAACGAAAGACATTAGGAGGAATTATTGGAAATGAAATTAACTTGGAAAATTTAGAAACTTTATATGAATCTAAGAAAAATTGGATTGCACAATTATAACCAATATCAATAAAATAGTTGCACACATAAAATATAAAGTGCTCCTAATGTAAAATTATTATTTCTTCACTCGCAAAATGCGATGCATCACAGCGAGTTGCATAAGAGAATTTGCATTTTATAATGTTATGTTGCGGTCTTGATTGTTCGTGATTATCGAAATGATCAGATTCACATTAGACATTCACTCATGTTACATAAAATTAATGTAAACGGCAATTGCTTTTTCTTTTTTAATTATTTATTGTTTTATCTGCAATCGCAATAGAAACGGAATTTTAGCTCCAGATTTTAAATGATTCTCAGTATTGTGTGAGTAATAAGGTTATTAATGATGGAAGTGGCTAACTTCAATTTATCGGATTAGCTTAACATTGGATAAATTAACATTAAATAAAACGTAAATAGCAATTGTTTCGTTTCGTTTTTTTTTTACAAAATTTATTGATCGTTTAGCTTTTCATTTTTCGTTCCAAACAAAAACGGAATTTTATTTTTAGATCTAAGGTTTATCAAAAGGTAACTACATTGTAAGGGTAACTAGTGAAACATAAAACAAATCTAATACCATACAAAGGCAAAGAAAAAAAAAATCATAAGTTAAATAAATACAAACGAGAAATACGATAGTTGAGTCGCCACGCGCGGGCACACAACACAATTCAATTGTTCAGTTGGCCGACTCGAAGTAGGCCTTGCTGTCTTTCACATCGGGCTTCATGGTCTTCTTGCCCGGGGTCCATCCGGCAGGACACACTTCTCCGTGCGTGTCCGTGAATTGGAAAGCCTGGACGAGACGCAGGGTTTCGTCCACCGAACGACCGACCGGCAGATCGTTGATCGTGATCTGACGCAGAATACCTTTGGGATCGACGATGAAAAGACCTCTGAACGGGATGCCGGTCTCTTCGTCCAGAACGCCGTACGCCCTGGCAATTTTGGTGGACTTGTCCGCCAACAGCGGAATTTTCATTTCGCCCAAGCCGCCTTGTTTTCTCGGAGTGTTCACCCAAGCGAGGTGGCTGAAGTGGCTGTCGGTGGAAGCGGCGATCACGTTGCATTTGATCTCCTCGAATTCTGCGATGCGGTCGGAAAACGCAATGATTTCGGTCGGACAAACGAACGTACTGCGGATAATAAACAGGACCGAAAAATATTTATGCTGGACTAAACAACCTTTTTGCGTTACTTACAAGTCCAACGGATAGAAAAATAACACCAAGTATTGTCCCTTAAAGTCGGACAATTTGATTTCCTTGAATTGGCCGTTGATAACTGCGGTTCCTTGGAATTCCGGCGCTGGTTTTTGCAGACTTGGTACAGGCATGGTTAAGAGAACTAAGAAAATTAGAAACCAACCAATAATTTCTTTCAATGCAATATAAAAACGAGGTTCTACTTACATGTTCTGGTTTTTTTTTTAAAGATTGGTAATATCACACGTGGACCGCAACTTTTGAGCGTTATAAGAAGAATGATGAAACGTTGCGTCGAAGCCGACAGTTTTGAGCTCCTTCTAACCACGAAAGCGAATGGTGTGCTTAAACGTTGGGTGGATTTCAATCTGAACCTCGCTCTTAAGCGTTTATTTCCTTCTAGCTCACTGCGAATCCCCTTGCGAACCGTGATGGAGAATATATCACGTAAGTTCAAAGTTTATTGGTGGTTTCCTTTTTTTAAGGCATCCATGAAAGATTTTATTGTAGATTATTTTGAATTGAAGTGACCTTTCTATCGGTCTGTGTCTTTTTTAATTTTCCTAAGCGCTTTTCTACTGATACACTAAAATTCTCGTTCTATCAACAAAAGTGGTAGACTATGATAACTCAATCAATAAATCAAGGTCGGAACTAAAAGCGCCAAATTCAGTAGCGGTCTAGATTCTAGAATAGTTTCCAAAACATTCATTTTTCGTTCGTCCAATACACGATTGTGTTCATTTGTTATGAACTAGATATAATTTATTTTATTAACTAATTTATTTATATTTTTATAAAAGATTGGCTAGTTTTTTTTAAAATCATTTATGGCAGTAAAAAGAGCAGTTCAGACTAGCTTTTCGAATAGAAAAAAGGCTTATTAATTTATTTTTAATTTCATAATATGGACGCTCTTATTTTACTCAGGATGGCCATTTTCTCAACCCGTGGGTAACTTCTAGTTTTAAAGATAGAGGTTCGGTTAAATGAAAAAAAAAATAGGCAGAATTTTACTCCGAATTTAAAGCCGTTTAAAAAAATTATAGCTCCTGATTCCCGAATTATCCATAAAAAACTGAAAATCTTCGATTTTTTTTTTGATAATTTATTCCAAGAAAACTATTTGTTATAGAAAAAAGTAATAACTGTTCCTAGCAGATATTTTTATGTAAAATCTAAATAATTTTACAAAATTTCTATAGCCTGTTAGATTTTCGAGATAAAAAATAAACTTAGGTTTTTTTACATGGAAACCATACCTATGGGCTTAATAAGTCGCTTATTTTTTTCTTCTAAAAAAGTATTACCTATGACGATTGACGATTCATCTGCTCAACAAATTATCCTAGCAACCGGCTTCCTGCAGCCGGTTGCCTTAGGGAGAAGGAAGACATTTCTGAAGGAGGAATCCAGCCAACAAAAAATACCGAATCAAGCAAAAGGGTTTCAGTAGCATGTTACAAGGGTTCAATTAATTTATATCAATTATTACCTTTTTCCCAAGTTGAACCATTTTAATAAAATGTATCATAAAAATAAATTCTGAATTATTTTTGGAGGACTTCTGAAACTCCGTTACAAAGGCAAATCCAATTTTGTGAAGTGTTGGAATATTGAGAATAAAATTGTGGCCACTTTGCCCATTTAACTTTATGCTTTGAGCATTGACTGAGACTACTTTTTAGTCAATGCTCTGAGTGTCTTACAATATATCGATAAAAAAGAACTTTAAAAACAAAGAAAATACAAAACAGCAATTAAAACTTTGTTCCAATTTTTGTTCTATTTTTATTAGCATTACCACAGAAAACTGCGACCTATTATTACAGTAATCGATATACTAGTTTGATTCGTGTTAATCATGTTATAGAATGTTCCTTATATATACACAAAGTACAAAAGTTAAAAAACTGCCGCATATAGGGCGCCGTATATAAGACAAACTTTCTTCACGTATTTGGAGATATAAAATGACATGGCACTTCTGGTACTTGTTATTCCCAAAGTTCAAATAAATAAAAAGGAATGTATGTTACATATAAACAATATATATATATATTTTTTTTTGTATATACCGGGTGGACACCCGTTATTATTTTATTTTCCATCTGATTTTGAAACAATCGGCAAACACGCATAAGGCAATATTTTCTATTTGTTGGAATATATTTTAATTTTGAATGACTTCCGGTATAACCGGAAGATCTGTAGATTCTAGAGACAATTCAGAGTTCAAAAAAGTGAACTAGGAAGCATTTAAACATTTAAACTCATTCCCAGCGACTTAATCCCTTAAAAAATGTACGAAATGCCAATATCTAAACCCAAAATTATCTGTAGAATCCAAAAAAGGTTAGGGGCCATTTAAAAGTGCCACAAAATTGAACTGTATGTAAATAAATTAAAAATGTTGCCTTATTTTATGGATCAATTTTTACAAAAATCGGTTGGCGAATAAAAATATGGCAGGGTTGGCTCTTGAACTCTGTCCACCTGGTATACAATTGAAAACTTAGTTTATAAATTCCATTATTCTTATCTATGTTTATACAGGGTGCGCCATTGAAAGGGGGCACGAAGTTTTTGTTAAGTGTACTAAGCCATAAGCAGAACATTTTAAAATGATTTTAAATGTAAAAAGGTGGCAAAGAAAGTTCAAACTTAAAATACAAGATGTAATTTTTTATTAACTTCTTAAAGAATATTTCCCTTTTCTTTGCCACATTTACGTATTGGAATGTGTCTTGGTAAAAAATATTGTATGTTCAATAAAAAATTCGTAACAAGAAGATTTTGAAAAGAAAATTAATACTTTTTAGAGCTCTCAGCATTTTTAACAAAAAATATTAAATCTTTTTCTAACGAGATCACAAAACGCGATAACCTAATTAACCTTTGCTCGATAATAAAACGAATATGAATCTATAAAATAAACAACTTTGTATTGTAACTTTTTTTCAATCAAATATTCTGTATATAACGTAAAATAATTTTAAAATGTACTCTCATTAGACATCCAAATATTAATAATAGTATTGTAGTTTATGCATTGCATGTTTCCTCGGCGCATGCCCAATAGGTGTAATAAAATAATAATACAGATGAATATTTACATGCCGCAATAGTCATTTCTACGAAAACAATTTATTGCAGCAACTAGTGGAATGATTACGTGTTTAGTAACGCTTTTAATTATCAAAACAAAAAATATTAAAAAATCACATTTTTCTAGTCCATTTAAATTGTGCCTGGTTCGCGCGCAATTGCCATTTAATTATTGCAAGAGAATTGCTATTTACTACTTAGATGTTTCTCATAGGACTAGTTGGTTCCTGATACTTTTTCGAATACTTTTCATTTTACATTATCGTACTTTTCAAGTTTGCAGTTATATTCACATTTTGAATTGGAAGAAATTCGACTGCATTTTTTGAATTGCAGCGGTGAATCAAACGTGAATTTAATATGATAAACGTTCTTTCAGAAGATAAAGTAAGATAATTGTCAAAAAGTTTGGTCATGCTAGGCACGACTAAATTATAGCTCTTATAGTATTTAGATATAAATATGGAGTGATGATGACCAAGTCATTCTTCTGGAATGCTTCAGTCGTTAGTTACATAGTACGTTAGAGTATAAATGAATTGGAAATTGTCAATCATTATTGATCCGGAATGCTGTCCATGTTAGGCACATAATCCAGGGACATAAGACACGCGAAAACGGTCATCACCATTTTCGGTTTTACCTCCGTTATATCCTCCGGCAACGCGTAAACCCTAGCTCCAATTTTCCTGGCCATACTGATGGCATACTTTGCGTTGCTCAAATTATCCTGCGGAATGATTTAAACTAGAATTGGCAATACACGAACATCATTATGAGAAAAAAAAACATACCTCGCCGGGACTCTTGACGAGATCGTAATTGATGGCACCCGGTTTAATGGCATCAATAAGGTCGATGATAACTATTGCACTAGCGATTTGCGAATCCTGGAAGCCCTTTATGGAAGACGTTTTGTTGGCATCGACCAGCCGCTTATTGACCCACTGGACAATCTCCTTTTCGACTATGGGACTGCCGGTTTGCGCAAGCTGCGCCAAAATGGACAGAGTGTAGGCGCGCATAAGCTGCCAAATCAAGGCCAATGTTAAGGTAACGTTTCCGTCGTTGATATCTTGGCCTGCGATACCGACTAACGAGAACTTGATCTTTTTGCCCAACTCGATGGCGTAATTGCAGTTCTCCAGTTTCTCCATGAATTTTCTCAAGTTGGAGAACTTGTTGTGTACTTTGCTCCAGTCGACGATACCCGGCTTGATTATATCATACAATTGGAACACTACTAAACCGTCGGCGAGGTCCGAATACAGCCAGTTTACTTGCGGAGATACGCCCATTGAATTTATCCAGTTACGATAAGCTGAAATGTTTCCCGGTGAACGAGAGTTTCATGCAACGAAGATGAATACTCACTTTTTTCTTCTCGCGTTTCCTCCACGGTCTCGTACTCAATGGTGCCATTCGTTTGTTCTAATGCGGGATGCTTGTTGAATAAGTTAGCGACAAATGCTAAGTTTAACTTGTACACTCCGTTAACGACATCCTGAGCAGTAACGAACGAGCGACACTTCAACTTTTCGGCTTGTTGCAACATGATGTCGGCTCTCGCTTGCAAGCCGCGTTCCTAGTAATAGAAACAGACATTATTACGTTTCGATTATCGCGTCCTCGAATATTTTTTACCAAGAGCGCTTCCGTGGTCACGCCAGCATCGGCCGGGGCGATCTGTTTCAGCAGATGCGTATAGATTTCCGAGTCGGTAATGTCGTTGGTAAAGTTATGGATGCGTCTGTTGGTTCCGGCCTTTTCCAAATGGTAATTGACCCAACGCAGCAAAATAGCTTCCGGGGACAGCCTAAATAAATCCTCGACCTTTTCGTCGTCGCCCAGCAACGAGGTCAGACCCGGACAATGTTCCAGCGTGATCTGATTGAACAGACCGACGCGAATTATTTGCCAAACGAGGCCCAACACTAAATGACGCGTGCCCTTTTCCAAATTATGCGCGTCTATGTTGACCACGTTGCAACCTATGGCTTGCGCGGACGACAAAGCAAGCGTCAAATTCTCCAATCGGGTGTAAAGAGTCAGATTCTTTTTGTTGATCGTTCGTTCGTCTATGGTATCGGGGCACGAATGGTTGATTATCTTACTGAAAGATTTCGCCTATTAATCTCGGTTGCTTATCCAAAACCAATACCGCGACTTACCACAAAAGGATGCCGTCTTTCATTTTGCTATAGAGACCGACACCCTCGGCATCGATGGGCAGCAAATGCGCCAAATCTTTATCGTGTTTCAAGTTGGAGTTGATCCAGTCGGAGAAGGCGAGCTGCTCCTCGACTCGCACGGAATGCGTGGTTCCCTCGTTCGACGCCTCGGACGTTCCGCCCGTGTGCAGCAAGTTCTCCCTTCTGGTCATCATCTGCTTGAAAGTGCTGGCCACGTCGTGCGACTTCAAGTCGCTGCACAAATTCTCGAATTCGGCGTAGGAAAGGCGGCCGGCGGTGTCGGTGCGCTTCTTGTTCTTGAATTCCTCTTCGAGCTGGCGCACTTGGTAGTTGGGAATCTTGAAGCCGCACGCTTCAAGAGCCTCCCGCAACTCCTTGATGTCGATGTAGCCGTCATTGTTTTTGTCGATCTACAAGGGAGCAAGAAAAATTGTTAACTTTGTTGGTAAAAAAGTATGACATAATTATGGAGGCACATTAACATTCTAAAACGCCTACTCCATTAACCAAGAGGAAGTGCAGTATGGGTAAGGATTTATTTTCGAAACATTTATCTGACCCTTATCTCACCATATTGCGGACTTTACTTACAAACGCATACGGTTTCTCTGTAACGATAAAACTTATGAAATCATCGGCATCCCTGTCGGTCGACTTTTCAAGATTCAGCAAATCCATTTCTACGTTGACTTATAAACATATGGTTCTAAGTGCAAGGCAGTTTTAAGTCGCAAATAATTGTACACAAGATATCAAAAAAAATCCCAACTGCTAACTTGCGAAACGAATTTTAAATGTAACCGTATGATATTCCTCGAGTTGGTACTTCGTTAATCAATACCGCACTGCTGAAGGAAGACTAATTATGGAACCTTTTCCACCTCAACTAATAAAGCATAAATTTTATATTTTGTTTGACGTACGCAATGATTCGCACTTTGCTCGAAACCCTGCGCATAAGGTACGTGATTAGATTCGATTTATCTATATTACTAATTGCTATTGAAATTATCAGCGCTGTTTCAATTCCGATTCTAGCAAATTGCCATAGAAATTATCGATGCTGATTCACTCTTAATGTTTTTTTTTCGTGTTGGAATTTATATTTCAGATTAAAAAATCAAACAATAATCTATTTCATTTTTTTTTTTCAGAGTGCAATCTAATTGTCTTTTTATTTAAGCCCAAAATTAACTCAGTTCAATGTCAATTTAGGAGTTTCAAGTTTCGACTTAAGTATGAGTGCGGTTCGAAATTGGAAGAATTAGTCATTCGCATTGGAAATGCCAATTCGAAATAGAAATCGCAGCTAACGTTTTACAAATCGTAAACTGATTTATTTAATTTCATCATGTAACATAAATATTGCTGAAATTTACTTACAAACACACAAACACGATTTTGATATAAATCGCATTGGTTTTAATGAAAAAAAAAAACAAACAAACAAGTGGCAAATGCAAGGTTTCCACTTGAAAAAAAAAAACATTGCGGATTCTTCAAGGCTATTTAAGCCTGACACAAAAAATTCATATTAAAATGATTGCCATCGATGTGAAAATAAAGAAAGAAATAGAAAAAACAAAGAATACGAAATTATTTTCTATTACATATATATTATTCGATAATTAGCGGTAATTAAAATTAATAAACAAGTGTATTTAATTACACGCTTTGTCAGCGGAAAAACGCTTCTTTCGGAATGCTAATTTTTCGCAACACACAATTACGATTGTCTGTTAATATCGTTAGTGTCTTCACGGCTGCGAGAGCATCGAATAATAAACGCAATGCAACGAAAAAATAAAAGCGTTAAAATGACACCCTGATTTACGACGAAATTGTAAATCGAATAAGGGGCCGTATTATCTTTAAGTGACATTTTTGAACTACGTAAATAAATAAACACTGCGTTCGGATCGGGGTCTACTTTTGAAATGGGCGTGTTACGTTGCCCGCCGACCGCGCGAATACAAGTGGAAAATTGATGCGAACGAAGAACGCACTTTTCTCGGGGTGTCCGCTTCGTCGGAGATTGTTTTCGTCGCGATTAACTTACCGAATTGAATTGTTCCAATAATTCCGCTTGCTCGTCTTTCGATAATTTTATGTACTCGGCCATGTTGTCGTGCACTGGCGTCACCATGTCACATTTAGCTCCGAACAGAACCGTTTCTATACTAAGCGGTCTATCGAACGCTTATATGGATTCAACCGCATTCAACATCGCCGGACCAGCAGTTTCAGAGCCAGGCGAAAGTGCTAGGTGGTGCTAGGCGAGTACGACTCACGACCATAGCATAGCACAAGCACAAACACCACCTTCGATGTTCCCCACTCTTGTTCGGCCATGATTGCATCGAAGTCAGGGGTCTCCAAAATTTTTTTGCGAGGGCATCAGGATGCTCTCTCGTGGGCAGGGTGGGCAGGCTTTGAAAGTAGATGTAAAATTGATACATCCATGCAATCACACGATGAGACATCCTCTACACTTATCGGTCCGATGCCCGCAGGATTGGCGAGGCTCGCATCCAGCCAGTAGTTTCGAGATCTCTGCATATTGAAGAGTCTTGGAAGAAATTCCATTATGTACAGTAACATTGGGAAATGTTACCGTGTGACTAATAGAATTTTCACTGCAACCATCTAAAAGCTAAGCAGTGATATCACTGATCAAACAGTGGGTAATCTTTATTTAAGCAACACGTAGTATACAGGGTGTCCCAGCGCCGAGGTGGATATAGGAAATTACGTGGGAAATTTTTCTTTACTTTTTTCCGACTCCCCATTGTAACTTTTGGAAATTTTAGAAAAGCTAAATGCTAGT